>SNQJ01S0010382.1:22027-53936 GCA_010110895.2 Picea sitchensis | reverse complement strand
TATTTTATATTTGTTATAAAATTATTTTATCAATAGAGTTGTACCTTATAAGAAAGTGACACTCATATATAGTCATGTCAAAATTAATTTCAAACCTCGAATGAAGTGAAGGTTGCAATAACACTATCAATTTATTAACCAATCAGAGGTCATAAAAATACTAATTTTGTTATATTGATTTTTTTATTTATTTGTTATGTTCAACATTAAAATTTATACACATTTTTTAAGTCAACATAAAACTAATATGAAAGTCAATTCTAACTTATTGCTATATACTACCTCCGTACCTCCGAGAGTATAATAAAATTGACTTTCTTTTAGATTTTTCATAAAAAACGAAAAACTCTTGCTTAGTAGTGAAAATATTTTGATGTGTGGAATGTAATGTAGGGATACTAATTTAAGTTTTTTTTATCGAAATAATGTGGCATATTAATTCAGGGGGTAAGGGGGCGATGAGGTAATGAAGTAGGTAGGACATAAATTGATGATTTAAAAAAGACATTTTATATTGAGATTTGAGTTGTGATTTAGTATTTAAATAATTTAGATTTTCATCATAGATTGATGGTTTAAAAAAGATATTTTATATTGAGATTTGAGTTGTGATTTAGTATTTAAATAATTTAGATTTTCATAATAAAGTTAGAGTTATGATTTAGTAAGTTTTGTTTTTTTAAATAATTTAGATTCAAATTTTGATGGACATAGAATCTTTGTGTATAATGGAAAATGTTTGAACTAAGATGTTTTATCTTTTATTTTTTTAATTTTAATTTTACTTTTCTTATTTTATTTATTGATGTTGTTGAATTTGATCTTTTAGGTGGGAAAGGTGTTTTTGAGTATTTGTGGCTACTCAAATCACCATATTACTAGCATAGGTTTGGAATGGGTAAATGGGAATGTTGAAATGTAATGGGGGATGGACGCACAAGACGATGTAAAAAGGAAGTTGTCATTTTCAATGTCATAGAAAGGAGGAGTAAGGAGTTGAGATTGAAGTACAATCTCAACATAAAGTTATTAACATAATGCAAGGGGGTTTTAGACTCGATTCAACAAATATATCAACAACAATTTGGAAGTAGCTTTAGCAACGAAATTAAAAGAAGTCTGAGAGAGTTCTTCCATATTTTCCACAATTAAAACCATTATAATCGACGTTTCAAATCCTTAAACTGAATTCATTTTCAAAACCAATCGTCAAAAGTAAAAGCTTAGTGTTTTAATATATTATATATATTAATTACATTATTATTTAATATTTTTATACTTAATGTTAAAGTATACTATATATTAAATATTTAATAAGATTAGTGTATTAATAGTATTAGTATATTACTTACATTATTATTTTATATAATATATATTACTTACATCACTATTTAATATATTAATATTTAGTTTTTTAATATATTATATATATTAACTACATTATTATTTAGTATTTTAATACTTATTATTAGTTCCTGTCAAGGGAATATAGCAATGAGTTTGCTATTGATTTGACATTAATTTGCCTTGTATTTTAAATTTATGTGTGATTGATGCGATTAATGATGTTTAACTTTAATAAAACAAATATATATATTTTTTGACTACTTGGCAAGCATATTTGTTTTTCTCATTCTCATTGGTTGATATATTCCAAGTCTTATTGTTTCCTTCACGTATTTCAAATTTTGAAATTAATTACATAATCAATAAACTTGGTTATGTAATTATAGTACTGTACATATAAAAAATTAAGAAAAATGTAAAAATGCCACGTGTTCTCTCATTCCCTATCCAGAACATTTTTATTGTATTTCAATAAACTTGGTTATAAGTACCTAGTACATTTTATATCAAAATTAAGAAAAAATTAAAAATGCCATGTGTTCTCTCATTATTACTATCCATTTATTTCACTATTATTGCATTTATGCTTTTCAAGATTTCTCTTATCATTAATACAAGTGTACTCCTAGATTAGCACAAAAATGATAAACATATAATTATGTATGATAACATAATAATTGTAATTTATTTTTTTAATAATAATTTTTAATATTTTTTCTAAATGAAAATAAATTTAGTAAAAATAGGTAAAAAGATGAAAAATAAAATGATATAGACAACTTATATATATATATATATATATGTATATATATATATATATATATCTTTTCATTTTTTTTTTTTTTTTTTTATAATAATCATAATATAATAAAGACAAATAATAGTATAACAAATTATTGATGGTTTTATAGTAAATTGACAATTGTTGGAACACTTTAACTAGTTCAATGATCTGACTACTCCATTTCAAATTTGCTTGTGGGGGACTAAGGTACGCCAATACAACCTTGTTATTTTAATGTTGGTGTATTTAATATATGGAAAATAAATTCCAATGAATAAAAAAGTGATATATTACTATACATCATTATGATTACCGTAATAATAAAATTAGTATATTACTATACATCATTATAATAAATGCAACATATTTTAGTTTATAACTTACATTACAATAGTTATAGTATATCATAATTATAATTTTTAATCTATTAGCATGATACACCTTATCTAATAAGGTAATATGTTTTCTTTAATATTACTCCCCACTCCACCCTACTTTCTCCGGTTTGAGGGTCTTTAGACACTCGGCCAAAGGGTGTTAACGCTCACTCATCATATGGGTGAGGGAGAGGGGAATAAAACCAGAGAAGAAAGAAGAAACTGTTTCGTTAAAAGGTCAGGTCCTGGCCCTTTATTTCCCCTCAAAGAGCTACCGAATTCAATTGAGTCCGTTGCTTATCACTACTTGACAAACAAAGTGTTCACTGCCCCTCCTCCCAACCCACCCAATAAGTAATTTCAGAGAGAGAAAGCCTCTCTATATACAGGGCAGACCCCAACCAGGCAGAGCAGGCTTACCTAGTGGGTGTTAGCAGATCATAGGGTCCGGTCGAAGCCATTATAAGCGTAGACAAGGACTAACCTATGAGATGCGTAACACCCTTAAGTGACTTCCAAATAAAGTAGTGGGTCCATAAATGATTGATCACCATGATTTCCTCCACAACTCCTTTACGAGCCCCATAACAGGAAATAATATATTCCGTTAAAGAGAACTTTTTTTCCTCTTACTTCCGTTTTCAGCCTGCTGGCTTCGGATTCAAGCACTTACGCCAAAGAAAGAGTCTTTCCTCCACTGATATTATCCACCCTACTTTCATATGAGAGTGAATATTAAAGAAACTATATATAATATATGTTTTTTTTATGACATTCCCTACCCTCACTCTCATATTAATTTAAGTGAATTTCTAATATATTATAATTATAGTTTTTAATCTATTAGCATGGTACAACTTATCTAGTAAGGTAATCTAATTTAAATAGATTTCTATGGCTTCATATTATACATTATAATATATAATGTACTATTTAAATAATATAATATATATTGTATTTTAGGTTTTAATCTACATTATAATTTAGTTTATTTTATATTATTTTATATTATTATTATATCTTGTTTTTAAGGTTTTAATTCAGGGTTATAATATATTATCATTATATTTTGCTTTTAGGATTTCATTTTAAGGTTTTAATTTAGTCAGCATGTTTAGTTTCAATATGTACGACATTTTGTGTATTTATTGTGAAGATTTGCAATTCTTATATTTAATGGTTTTAAAGATGAATTTAGTTTAAGAATTTGAAATATTGATTACAATATAGCTCGAATTGTTGAAAATCCAAAAAAACTTTCTGAAATTCCTTACCACAAAAATCTAAAAACAATAATTAAAAAAAATCATGATAATAAATTTAAGATTTTTTCCAATAATTAAAAAAATACAAAAAATGATAAAATAAAATAAATAAATAAAAAATAGAAAAAAAATAACCTCTCTCGTACTTTTTTTCCCAAAAGAAATTGCTCAATTTTATATAGGTATAAAATCATTTACAATGCACTGTATACAGCCAAAGCCAGAGTGTAGCTGGATCAATACAGTCCTGAACAGGAGTCAACAATGAAAGAGATCGCCAGGCCAGCTGTGTAGAACTTGAACCGGAAGACGACCCCTCCAAACAGCGAATAAACGTGTTCACTGAAGCTGGAAAAGTGCAAAAAACGGCCATCTAACACATAGCTTGTACAAGTCATATGCACGACCAGAGAAGAATAGCAGGATAACACGGCCCTCAGGCGCGGGTAACCAGCCTTCAGCACACAGGCTCGGGCTGGAAATGAGCAAAAAAGTAGCCATCAAACACTGAGAAGAAATACAGATATCACATGCCGAGTATCCAGCCAAAACACACACAGGCTCGGGCTGGAAGTGTGCAGGAAACAACCATCAAACACAGAGCATGTACATGACATATTCACGGCCAGAGAAGAGCTGCAGATGTCTCGGCCCGAGCATCCATCCATCAACACTCAGTCCCGTGAAGAGAGTCCTACTGTCAATGATTAATCCGCCCCAAACAGAGACATCTGAAAGACAGGCGAAGACCAGGATCGAGCAGCCTCCCAGGAGCTAGTGCTGTCACACCTTAAACAGAGCGAAAATCTCACCAGTGCCCAGAGCGAAGCATCTTCCTAATCTTCAATAGGGAGCATGGCCAGGAGCAAATGGGGAAATCAAAATCACAGAGAAGGGATCAGGATCAACGAAAACAGATGATTAACCTTCAAAGAGATTGAAGAAAGAAGTAGGGCTCTCCAGTCCTCTGTCGCAGTGATGGATGGAGAGTCTGCCCACTATTTGACTAAGAGCTCTCTTGGAAAGTTCATCCGCTTCGGAGTTGAAGGATCTGGGGAGGTGGTGGTAGGAGATGTCTGAGAAGGAGCGAGCCAGCCGGAGAGTTTTATGTTTCCAACCTTCAACATGGGTGGAGCGAAGACTGCAAGAACCTCCCTCGTACTTATGTTACACTTATATATACATCCACGGATGACAACAAAGCCCATCTAATTCCACATGAAATGTGCCAACATATGAAATCTCAATTAAACTTAATTCCCATTAAAATTTTCAAACTTTGAAAATTAATATATATTTATATAATACCCCATCAAACTAAGAGAAAAGTCACAAGTACCAATCAACTCAGAGTATAACGCCTTTTATGTTTATGTATATTTGTGAGTCATTCCTACGTTCAATTACACTACTTACTACTTGCATTATATAAAGTCAAAGCAAAATGTTGGAAAATGACAAATTGAGATCTTTACATAATTCAGTGAAGTCGGTAGTGGTCCATAAAAGGATCTCATTATGAGGAAGTGAAAAGAATGGTAGAAAAATATTATTCTTAGTGGTGAAGTTTAAAGGATTAATTATCACATTTGTTACAATTTTTATTTTATTTTATTTATTTTTATTATAAAGGGGAAAAGGATGTATTTTTATATATGTATTAATTTTAGAAAGTAAAAGGATATTTTTTTTTCTCAAATGCTATTTTGAAAAATTATATGATAAAAATCATGGAATAAAAGAGTGGATTTGTCATATGCTTGGGTTAGGAATCCTTTCCAACGACCAAGTAGAAGCCTACTTGTTATTCTAGGGACTAAGATTAGCAACAAAAAGGAGCATTTATTGTTTAAAAGTAGTAGGAGACTCCACGACTCGTTTAGTTGATCACAGACTAAACTCCATCCTAGCTCGAGCACAACATGAAGCTTCAAAGATCCAAGATATAACTTATTTTCTAGTCCTTCGCAACAATAATAAACAAGTTGATGTCATGGTCAATAAGGAAATTAGGTTCAAGATGGGGGTTTTGTGAGTAAATGGTCATTAATCTATCCATCATATTCATTAATCATGTTTTAATGACAAGTACAAGGAGTATTAAACAAACAAGTGCCACCCATGTGCAAGCACTTCAACCAAGGCTCAACATTTAACTCGAAGAGACCTTCACACACGCTCCAAGCTATAAGAGAAACGGGTTATGAAGGAATGAAGTCACTCCTCCCTGGCATAGGTGGAATGATACCCAGTTTTAGTCATTTCAGTCAAGTAGAAAAGCGCTAGATTTTGTAGTTTGCTTCCCATCAGGTTGGTCTTTGGATTGTTGTTTTAGTCTTTGGTCTTCCCTCAAATGCTTAGGAATTATTCTACTGGTTATGTCTCTTTTTCCAGTATTTCTAGGTTTGAGTGATTCTCTAATTTTCAAAAATTACAAGCTTTGTCTTTGGCTCTGACACCTTGGTTATGTGTTTCTAGTTGCTTCTGGGTTATAACCTCTCTCGTTCTTGACCTATCTCTTAGATTTATATATGTTCAAGGCCTTCTCTGTTTTAGTTTTGATTTTCTCTACTTTCTTTTCTGGGATATAGTCTTCTATTCAACATAAAAGGACACACTCTTAGTCTCAAGGGTTCTTCGAACAAATGGGAAATAGTTTTCCTTTCAGCGCTTATGATTCTTTATAGTATTTGTGAATGGATTAGAGGTTTATCATTTGTCTGCAGTCTGCATATTTGTTATGGAACCATGAGATTTGATGGATTTTAGAAGGACTTTAAAGACCCACGAGGAGATGGTATAGGGAAATAAATCCCTTGTCTTCTCCCTCATTTCCAAATTTAAAGAATTTGAACAACAATGCATGCAACAATTCTCAAAAGTTACGAGCACCCTTTTACAGGTCAAACAATAATTAGCAATACTAGAGATAGAGTGTAATCTCCTCAAGCACATGGTAGAATCTATGAACAATGACGCTCTTTTAATGACACCCAATCAGAGGGTTTCAGAACCTAAGAACAATGGGGATGAGAACACAATAATACAAATGATTAAAGCCATGAACATATTGGAGCAAGAACTATTGTCTTTGTGAAAAGATAGTTCATGTGATAAAGAAAAATAACATTATTATTTATGCTATAGTAAGGACAATAAGCATAAAAGTTTGCAAAAATAAGAAAAAAAGCACATTGTTCAATGTGGAGTAAAAATTGGCAACAAAGTGAAATGACCAATGGGGATGTTAGTATATGCGTCAAACAATGTAAAATGTTTGGAGTAAAAAACAAGTAAAAGTAAAGTAAACTAAATATATGCTGTCGAGTCAGAAATATATGTTGTTGGGTGCGATGTTGGTGGGAGGTTTGCATATGCAAGAAGCAATGTAAAATGTTTCTACTATAAGTATTTAGTATAAAACTTTGTAGAAATAAGCAAAAAGGAAAATTGCTAAATCTGAAGCAAAACTTAGTGAACAAGTGTAGTGTTGAATGGGGAAGTTAGCATATGTTGTAAGCAATGTAAATAGGTGAAGTGTTCAATGGGAGATTAGCATATGCCAATAACAATGTAAAATATTTAGAGGTATATCCTTGCAAATATCTAGTCTAATAGCTGTCAATGTTATTAACAACAAAATATTCTTATGCATATGTCTAACAAAACAATTTGTTTTTTTTAATGTCTATATGTATATTGAAAATAAATGTTAATTATTAATTTAATGAAAGTTGATTATAGATGTTATTAATGTGAGAACCAATGTAATGCCTTTGGAATTTAGGATAAGGAGTAGCAATTACAAAAGTTGGAACAAGTTTGAGAGGCTATAGTTGTGCAAGGGGAATAAAAAAAGAGTTCAAAAGTTTCATATCTTTCTTAAGAGAAGGAAAAACATATTTTCTAAATCAATTATGAATGATTTATTGTTTTTTAAAATCAATTGTCAAACTTGACTTGACTTTTAACTTATTGTTTTTGTTTTTTAATATGAAGGTTGGTAACACATAACCTAAGCAACGATGTAAAGGAGAGCATCTATATAATTTTTAATAAATAAAAATAGATAACTTTATAATATGAAAATATTAGTAAAAAAATTACCTGTCAATTATAATAGGTGTAATGAACAACGATTCTAACTCATTGTTTTATTGAAACCACCAAAAAAGTTTTAAATTTTTGTTATTGATTGTTTCTAGTGAACAATCTCTGTTTGATTTAAAATATAAGCCCACTCTTGAAAATTGGATCATGGTATAGGACGCCAATAAACAATTTGCCAACCAACACATGTATGGTAGCTATCAATCATAAAAAAACTTGCAATAATTTTAATCATGAGCGACACAATGATGCTTAGTAAGTTGATCTTAAAACATTGCAAACAAGAGGATCGAAAAGAAATAATAGGATAACCAAGTGTTTGGTTTGACTCTTTCTATTGCGCGGAAGTAAGTGTGTCTGGATATAAAGGAGAGTGATGGAATTGTGGATGCTTGGCATATAAGAGCTAGTCAAAAGTGTGCGGAAGCTAGCACGTGTGATAAGAAAAGGAACTAAAGTTCCATGCATAGAATATTAGATCTGGGATTGGACTATGTATATAAAAAAACATACACATCGAGTAGAAGCAAATGTTCACTTTGACTCTTTGTATTCTGTAGAAGTGAATTTGTCTAGATATAAAGGAGAGCAATGGCCATGATGTGCCGGAAGCAATGCAAACTGTGTGAAGAGCAAGGTAACATGTGTAGATGTTGGCATGTGTGAGAAGCATAGTACGCACAATTATCAACACATAATACGATATTTGGCATATGACTAGGTAAACTTAGCAGGAAGTAGTATGCTAAAACAAAGATGTGATGGAGGCAATGTGAAGTGTGATGATGATAGTATTCACTCAAAGCTATGTTCTTGTAATTGTTGACAAAATACATGGCATTTATCATAGAAATATGTAAAAAACATCTACCAGAAAAATTTGTAAAGAGGTTGCATAGATGAAGATGCAGAGAAGTGATGCAGAATGCAACCAGTGTAGGATGTGCCAGAAGAAATGTGGGGTTCACAGAATCCAAGATGTTCATGCAACAATCCAAACTATACATAGCTTAAGATATACAGAAAGCAGATGTGATCGAGTTCTATGTGCCATATATGTTGCTTGTGAAGACTATATGCGGAGGCCAAGATGTTCAGGAACAATGTAAAGTGTGTTAAAGCTACCATTGCTCTAGAGCTATGTAAAATTTGCGGAGGATACAATATGCGGGTTTGTGAGGAGCAAAGGGCGTGTAGTTCTTAGCACAAGACATGACAATTATCATACAACTATGTAAAAACATTAATCATTAAACTTTGTACATAGATTGTGGAGATGAAGATGCATAGACGCAACACAAAGTGAAACGATCCTAGGATGTGCGTGAGCCAAAGCAAATTGTGTACATATTAGGATATGCGAAAAGCAAATGCGTTTGACTTATGTTTACAATATATATTGCTTGTACAGACGTTGAAATTGTGAGCAATACTTCAAGTAACTGTTTACTGATATGACTTTTTTCCCCCTCGAAGTTGACAAAAGACAATGTGCATATTGCAAAAGACATGAAACAGATTCCAAAACTAGCAATATTGTCAAAGTTCCAACTTAACAGGCAACACCATTTTTCAACCAAAGACGAGAAAACATATTGCACAAAAAACCTAACAGGTCAAATACAATGTAGAACCAGAGGAATTGTTAATGTTGTAGATTTTAGAAAAACTTTTCTTGTGAATGAGACAAAAGAAAAAAAACAACATTTCGATGCAACAGACAATGCTGAATGGAGTAGGCTAGATGCCTATGCAATTTACATGCGATTTAAAGGCTGTATTCCATTCAATATTTACAAGGTGATTTTTTTTTACAAATGATAGCATAAAGGCCAAAATGGCATTTTTTTGCACAATGAAAGTGAATATCCAAATATGCAGAGAACTGAGCATGATATTTGAGGACATTTCATTGAAAATTGTTATATATTTAAGACATAAGTGACTATTCAGCTGGAAACCCAAAGGGTTGAAAACTAGTGGGAATCTATGCGAAAACAATTCTTTGCAAGGAAAAAAGAATATGCAGTTGTTTTTTGCCTAATGCTTGTGAAAAATATCTAAAAGTCAAAATAGGATTTTCGAGAATACAAGTAAAGTAACACATATGCAGAGTACTTTAAGTGATGTTCGATTGAAAAATCATAATGAGTGAAAGCAAAGTTGAAAATTCAGTTTTAAAGTAGGAGCTTGGAAAATAGTATCCATCTATGCTAAACAGTTTGTCAGCAAGTTCAAAAAATATACAATTATCTTTTAAATAAAGTCTCTAATAAGTAAATGTGTTTGTCCAAATGGACTAGGATTGGGGCTCCCATGGACTAGTAAATAGAAGAAAGACCTGCAAAAAATAGAGAAAGATAGTTAGAAGGCAATGTTAAATCTGCAGAGGACATCAAACAAATAATTGTGACCAATTACAACCCGAGAAAAGGAAAAGGATATCAGAAGAAACCGGAAACAATAGACTAGTTACCAAGAAATTGTTAAAGAAATTGTTTGTGGTGGCTATTCTAGGTTAGTAATCTGTTGCAAGGCGTTCTTGATCCAGTTATCAATATCGTTTTTGATTGGTGGGATGGTGATTTCTTGCTTAACTTGAAGGGAAAAAATATTGTCCTCCATTTCTTTGCATTCCAGTTGCAGTTGTTCGATGGTTGATAAGTAGTTTTCATTGTCATTGACAAATGTAACAAGCCACTGTTTCAGTTCTTCTTCAGGAAACTCCACAAGGTTTTCAAAGTCACTATCTAATGAAGTCTTCATTGCAACGAAGTCACTATTAAGCTCTTCTTTTGTGATCATTGTTAAATTTTTGAAAAGATGTGGACCCTACATTTCTTTAATGACATCAAAGGCTTTTAAAATAACATCACTTCTTCTTTCATCGATTTTTTCACAAGCATGAATTGCATCTTGCAGTATTTTTATTCGTTGTTCCCAACCTACCTTTATTTTCCTTATTCTACTGCTATTGGGCAACCCCTGCTGATTTCTTCGATGGTCACTAATACTAGTCACCCGTGCAACGGAAGTGTTTAGCTCATTTTTGCAGTAGGCTTCATCATATTGCAAGTCTCTTTGCAAATCTCCAACGAAACTTAAAGTCCTCTGTGAAAGATCACTTGGACTTGCACTGAATTACCACGTATGTTTGATTATATCGAGTCTTATGTTAACATCAACAACATATAATCCAATTTCATTCAACAATTGCAGGGCCTTCGTGATTGGACTTGAGATTGATAATGTACTTGGAGGAGTCAGTTCTGCTGAAAGTATAGCGAGTGGCTGTGCAAACGATGGTATTTGTAGATTTTAACCTTGTACAATATTTACTGCAAATAAATTTTCAGTAAAAGAACAAAAAATATATAATGGCAAATATAAACATTACACAGAGATTTTTCCCCTGGAAACCCAAACCGGGAAAACCAACATATTCTATATTCATTTATTGTGATACATTGTTTACAATACAATATACATATAGGAGCCAACGACATNACAAAAAATATATAATGGCAAATATAAACATTACACAGAGATTTTTCCCCTGGAAACCCAAACCGGGAAAACCAACATATTCTATATTCATTTATTGTGATACATTGTTTACAATACAATATACATATAGGAGCCAACGACATCCAAAATCGTAACCCAATGACCTGGATTAGTCCACAACCCTAATTCCTTAACCAAAAATAGAAAACCATCGACAAAGAAACCATGTGCCGAAAAACCACCTAAATATGTGACATGTTTCCTGAGGCAGAAATAAATTTTTTGGGGGTGCTGTCCCCGAACCCCCGCATGGGGGGAATTCACCCCCCTGAACGCCCAAGGGGGGGCCTAGCGACCCCCCCCCTCAAACCGCCCTGCGTGCCCGATGCAATCGCTCAAACACTACTGCTCATGCAAAGAATATAACACATACCCAACAGTATGGGACTTAGTGCTCCTTCAAGTTCACTTATTCTTTTCTTCAAATTAATGGTTTGAAATTCCTGTTCAAAAATTAAATCTGCAAGAGCATCTCCCGTGTAGTTGCATGAGTTCAAATAGTGAAACTCCTGATACATAGACCACCGACCTTAATTTTCGAACCACTTTTTTGTGTTTGACACTGACCCTTTCTATCTGCAGCTTCTTTTCGTGCCTCTTGTATTGAGTGTTGTGCAATGTTAAGGATTGGCTATTAAAGAACATTGGTTACTCTGTTGCAATATGTTGTGTAATTTCTTGGCTTTTAGCAATTTCGCAGGCTACCTAGTCGTGTAGATTTGTGCTTTGGAATTCCATATCCTCAACATTTGTTGGACTTATTGTATCTTGGGAATTATCTCTATTTGGGGTTTGTTTCCTTTTTTGATGCTAGAATATATGTGTGCGTTCAATATTTGTATGCGGTGGTTTCTCACCACTGTCATCTCCACCAAATCCATCATTACTGTCCTCCACCAGATCCATCATTATTGTCTTGTCTGTTTATTTTGTGATGTTCTGCTCTTTGCTTAGGCGAGCAAATTTTATGTGGCTGGCGATTGGAGGAGGGATGGAAATTAGGATTGGTTTCCCCCCTTTCCCTTGGTTTCCTTGGATTTTGATAATTGACTTTATTTCTATTAACAAGCCATGGCTGCATGCATTTTTGTCCTTTTTTGACAGGTTCTGAGGGGTTTCATCATCAAATCATGTAAAAATGTTTATGTACCTTATTGATGCTAAATGTCGGGAGAAAAATATGTCAGGATCAAAACCCCCTAGGGGCTATGATTCTTTTAGATTAAATATATTAAGTGTCTCTGAGACCTGTTTTGGATGTGATATATTCTTGATCATTGTATCCCCAACTCGAAGTGGCAATGTAATGAATTGTTTTTTCTTTTTCTGTCAAATAGAATACACTATGCTTTATACTGGCGACAAACTTCTACAACAAAATATCTATCACATACAAATATAAGCAACAACAATGAGTTTTCCTGACATTCATACAAGTGAATGTAAGTATGGCTTTGTTCTTAAATGCAAATGCCCTTTACGTTAAGAAAATCTTCAACTTCCTATGTTATTCTCTTGGTATCTACCCCAACCAATATGTGTTTGAATTCTCTAACAAAATTATCGTGAACAATGCAAAAATCGAATGATGATTTATGTTTATATAGAATTGGGTACCATAACTGAACTAGTTCAATGTGTATATTAACAGTTTCCCTAACAGGGAGATTGTCAAAGAAATTGCTAAATACAATTGCAAATACCAAATAGGTGGCCATGAAAAATATTTGAGTGTTGATGTAGTTACTTAACTAAAAACAAAGTTCATTTCATATGACCTTTGCCAAATCAAACATGGCATCCTTGCGAAACGAAAAGTACAGTGCATATAGAGCTGACCTGGGTATGTGTGAAGTCGACTTGCAGCTAGTGACATGCATGAACAACCATGAAAAGTCCCGATATGGTTCTTGTAGTAAGGTTAAATCGATTGTTGAAAGGTCAGTCAAGATGTTTGCAAAAGGTAGCAGAAAGTATTTCAACACATTGGAGCCGCTTTCTTGAGAAGCCAGGAAGGCGTCTGCATCCACAAGCTGAAGTGTTTTATTTGCAGAGGGAATATAGAGCATTTTATTGAACATTTTGGGAGTAAGCACGACTGGATTTTTTTTTTTTGCGGTTACTTTAATCATTCTTGTCTTTGAGTCGAACCTTCGAGCACACTAGGTCATGAGTTCTTTGAAGTCGAAGACTTTAGGAACACAACCAACATTAACCATACCTGTGGTCCAAAGTCTGTCATTTTTCTTTTCTTCTAGTGTCCTTTTCAAGAACCATTGGTAGGAGGTAGACCAGTAATAATTCTTGTCTTCCTTGGCTAGAAAATTGACAATATTGCCGCAAAAGGCTTCTTTCCTTCGTCTATTGTCATAGTGCTATTTTTTTAATGAACCTTGTTTTAGGTGAACCTTGTAAACAATATATTAGCGAGGTGCAATTGCTTTAAACCAGTTTGCATGGGCCATATTCACCAAAATGGCATTTCCGCACATATGAACTATGTTTGAAACACATGTAATCATTAATAGGAACCATTATGTAGGTCTCAGAAAAATGAGACATTTACTTTGCATGAAGCCTATTACCTACTTGCCAAATCAAAGCAAATCACGATGCCATAAATGCTTCGGTGATAGTGGAAATTACGTGGCTTGTTAGAATCTCTACTGTGAAACTATTGTGTTTACAAACGACGATAATTGTTACAGGTATGGCTTTCATGCTTTTACCAAAACGTCTTTTCTGCACGTAAGTTACTTACATAATACATGTAGCCATGAATGGAAACCACTAGACAACTCATAGAAAAATGACAAATGTACTTCGCACAAGTGATAAATAACTTCTATTTTTTTTGCAAATCGATGCAAATAAAGGTGTCATAGATGATTGGGTTAGCGTTCAAACTAGCTAGTTCCAACAAAAGTCTTTGCACATAGGCATTGCACATAGGTGGGGACTTTTTCACATGTATATCCACACATAGCATTTCTCTGCATGCGTGTATCATATGTACATATACTTTTGCTTTGACAACTTGTTAGCATCTCCACACATGTTTATTAATTATTTCATATTATTTATTAATTATTTAATAGTAAATACTTAATTATTTATTAATTATGTGCAATGCACAAGTGTTTACGTGCGGATACGTTTGTGCTGTTTATGTGTGGAGACTTTGTACGACTACAGAGCGATGGCTGTGTAGGGATATACCTGTGCTAAATAATAAATAAATAAATAATGTTTTGCAGGGATATACCTGTACAATTATGTCCGCACATTGCATATGGCACATTATTAATAGCAAATTAAAAAATAATAATTTAATAAAGATTAAGTAGTTTTTTTTTACTCGTATATGCACCACCATTGGATATAAGTGTGCAGGGTATACCTGTGCAAAAGTCTCAACACATAAGTAGGATCCCATTAAACAATGCACATACTATGTACGGGTACATAACCATACTTGTGTGGAGATATACTTGTACAAAAGTCTCCGCACATAAGCAACATCCCATTGCACTTTTCAATATTAAATAATTGATAAACAATTAATTATTTAATATTAAATAATTAATAAATAATATTTAATAATGCACATACCAACACATAACCATATCTTTGTGGGGATATATTTGTGCAAAAGTCTCCACACATAAGCAAAAACGCATTGCACATTGCAATATTATATGATTAAAAAATAATTAATTATTTAATATTAAATAATTAATAACAAATTAATAAATAATATTAAACAAGGCACACATGATGTATGGGTACCAAACTATAGCTGTGTGGGGATATGCCTATGCAAATGTTTCCGCACATTGCATATTGCGCATTAGTGATAACTAATTAATAAATAATATTAACTAATTAATTATTTTAGAAAGAGTAAACAATTTTTTTTTACTTGTATATGCAACACTAACAAACATACGTGTGCGGAAGTGCGGACAAATAGTCAAAGCAAAAGTCTCTGCATGCAATTAGTTTTATGCTGAGCAATTTTTTTTTTTTTTTCCATGGTTTAAGTCTCTGCACATACAATGCACAGGTACAAAGCTATGCTGTGTGGCAATATACATGTGGAAAAGTGTCTGCACATAAGCAGTGCAAAAGTCTGCGCACATAAGTAGCAGCGCATTGCACATTGCAATATTAAATAATTAGTAATTAATTAATTATTTAATAAATTGCACATTGCAAACTATGCATTGCACATTAATAAATAATATCGTACCATGAAAGAAAAAGCCTCTTCACATTGGATGTATGGGTACAAAACCATACTGTGCATCTAAAATTCTTTGCACATAAGCAATAGTGCATTGCACATTGCAAAATTAAATAATTAATTATTTAGTAAATTGCATATTGCATAGTGTCAGTTGTGTATTAATAAATAATACCATAGCTATGTGGGGATATGCCTGTGCGGAGGTGCAGACAAATCGTCAAAGAAAAATCCTTCGCACATTTGATGTATACATACAAAACCATACTCATGTCTGGGGATATACATGTGCAAAAGTCTCCACATGTAAGAAACAACACATTATACATTGCAATATCAAATAATTAATTATTTAATATTCAACAATTAATAAATAAATAATTATTTAATAAATTGCACATTGCATATTAATAAATAATACCATACCTATGCTGGAAAATACTTGTGCGGAGGTGGAGACAATTCTTCAAAGAAAAAAGTCTCCTCACATTCCATGTACGCGTACAAAGCTATAGCTTTGCAGGTATTTGCTTATGCAAAACTCTTCGCACATAAGCAACAATGCATTACACATTGCAATTTTAAATAAATAATAAATAATAAATTATTTAATAAATTGCACATTGCATATTGTAAATTGCACATTAATAAATAATACCATACTTATGCGGGGATATACATGTGCAAAGGTGCGTCAAAGCAAAAGTCTTCGCACATACCATGTACACATACAAAACCATGTTGTGTGGGGATATATCTGTGCAAAAGTCTCTGCACATAAGCAACAATACATTGCACATTGCAATATTAATTAATTAATTATTTATTTAATATTGAATAATTAACAAATAGTTAATAACTAATTAATAAATAATAAATAAATAATTAATTATTTAATAAATTGCACATTGCATATTGTGCATTATACATTAATAAATAATATTATATCTATGTGGGGATATTCATGTGCAGATGTGGACAAATGTTCAAAGAAAAAGTCTCTGCACATACAATGTTTTACTAAGTTTTACTCCACATTAAACAATTTGTTTTTTTCGCTTATTTTTACAAATTTTTATGCTATCTATTTTTAGTTTATTCTTATCATTGTTCTCTTTGCATATACAATAATGTTTTTTCTTCTTTATTATATGAATTATCTTTTGACAAAGACTATTTATTATCTATGCATCTAGTTATACTAAGTTTCATTGTTCAACATATATTTCCCACTCAACAACATATATTTCACAGTTGGTAGGGACTGTGGCCATTTATAAATATGATGCTTCGGTTCATTCATAGATTCCTCTTGTGTGAATAGGTAGCATGTAGTGTGACACATATACACTATATATGAGTCTAGGGAAATTATTGCAGTGTGAGTCTCCAATTGTGCATTTCAAATGATTCAAGGTTTCCAATGAAAGAAATAGAGGCACCCCCAGTAGAATAGGGACAACTGAGTACACAAGGGTCCCTATTTTTCAAGGACGTCTATTTTGACAAGGAACCTTATCCAGGAAAGGGAAACTAGCCATGCAATGGATTTTAGTGAAATACAGACTGTATCCCTAAAGTTAATCTCTTTTTTAATGTATCAAATCTCACGGTTATCAAACTATGCATGTATAGTGAAGAGGAACCTTTGTAAACAAGGAGATCTAGTCAGTCTAGAACATTGTTAAATTTATCTAGACATAGTCAGGTTGAAGAGCACTAATGGAGTCATGGGAACGATGGTCACAAAGCAAAAGGAGGTAGCTAGGTATTTATGTACAAGGTATGTGGTTATGATGCAATGGATGAATAAATTAGGTATTTTACATTAACTGTATATTATAAAATTTCACTGCCAACAAAATTTTTGAAAAATAAATGAATGAGAGAGCTTAGATTGCTTCAAGATGAAGTGCATTTACCTTGGTCCAGTCCTAAATCATTGTGCAAGTGCATTTACTTTGCAAAAACTATAAATAACTTCCCTTTTCTTTTTCTAAATCCAAGAAAAATCAATGCCCCAAAAGTGACTGGGCCTTCTTTCATATTATCTGCCTTGTCACTACAAAGTGTGGAGCGATTGAAAATGCGGATGCACAAAAGCATAACAACTCACTAGCATGTGTTTTTTACGCACAACAATAAAAAATAGAGGAAGTATTTATTATGTCTACCACGTCACTGAGCCCAATGCCAACACACACAACCAATTCCTATGCACAGTCCAAAAACATGCCGCCAATAAAATTCTGTGCAGAAACACTGAGGTGCAGAATTGCAAGTGGCAACATGCAAAATGATTGCAATGCAAGCATATCAAAGAATTGGAACAATTCTCTACATAAGAATTGAAAACATGCACAATGTGCACTGTTTGAGGAAAGAATTTTTTTTTGTATAAAGCAAGAAAGACACATCTATGTAGGGTGTTCATAGATATTAAAGCAAATGAACCATATAACGGTTACAATGGCATATGCAGATACCAAATAACTACGTAGCTCTGTATATCATAGAACTATATCTTATGTACCTCTACACTTCACAAATGATACTCCGTCGGGATCAAAACCCCTTAGGGTATATGCTTCTTTTAGATTAAACATATTAAGTGTCTCCAAGACATGTTTTAGATGGGCTATATTCTTGATCATTGTATCCCCAACTCGAAGTGGCAATGCAATGAATTGTTTTTTGTCTTTCTCTCAAATAGAATACACCAGGCTTTATATCGATGACAAAATTTTGCAACAAAATATTTATTGCAGATAAATATAGGTAGTAGAACCAGTTTTTCTTGACAACCATACAAGCAAATGTAAGTATGGATTTGTTCTTGAATGCAAATTCCCTTTCCCTTAAGAAAATATTCAAATTCCTGGCTTATTTTCTTGGGCTCTACCCCAACCAATATGTGTCTGAATTCTCTAACAAACTTATCTTGAATAATGCAAAAATTGAATGACGCTTTATGTTTATATAAAACTGGGTACCATAATTGAATTGGTTCATTGTGTATATTAACAGTTGCCATGATAGGGAGTTTGTCAATGAAATTGCAAAAGACAATTTTAGATACCAAATAGGCGGCCCTGAAAAATATTTGAGTGCTGAAGTAGTTACTTAACTGAAAAAAATGTTCATTTGAT
Source organism: Picea sitchensis (assembly GCA_010110895.2). NCBI lineage: Eukaryota > Viridiplantae > Streptophyta > Pinopsida > Pinales > Pinaceae > Picea > Picea sitchensis. Next base: position 35,091 of record SNQJ01S0010382.1, on the reverse strand, counting down.
ATGACCTTTGCCCAATCAAACAAGTAATCCTTGTGAAACAACAAGTACAGTGCATATAAAGCTGATTTGGGTATGTGTGATGTCAACTCGCAGCTAGCGACACATGCGAACAACCATGAAAAGTCTCGATTTGGTTCTTGTAGCAAGCTTATATCAATTGCTGAAAGGTGGGTCAAGATGTTTGCATAAGGTAGCAGAAAATCTTTCAACACATTGGAGACGCCTGCCTAAGAAGCCAGGAAGGTATTTTCATTTGCAAGATGAAGTGTTTTATTTGCAGAGGGAAAACAAAGCATTTTATTGAACATTTTGAGAGTAAGCATGGATGGATTCTTTGTTTTTTCTATTACTTTAATCATCCTTGTCCTTTAGACGAACCTTCGAGCACACCAAGTCACGAGTTCTTTAAAGTCGAAGAGTTCAGGAACACAACCAACATTAACCAAACCTTTGGTCTAAAGTCTGTCATTTTTCTTTTCTTCAGGTGTCTTGTCCAAGAACCACTAGTAGGAGACATACCAGTGGAAATTCTTGTCTTCCTTGGCTAGTGTATTGACAATATCACCACAAAAGTGTTCTTTCCTTTGTCTATTTATCATAGTGTTGTTATTTTAATAAACCTTGGCTTAGGTTAACCTTGTAAATGATATATTAGTGAAGTGCAATTGCTTTAAAGCAGGCTGCATGGGCCGTATTCACCAAAAGAGCATTTCCGCACATATGAAATATGTTTGAAACATGGGTAATCATTAATAGGAACCATTATGTAGGTCTCAAAAAAATGGGATATTTACTTTGCATGAAGTCTATTACTTGCTTGTCTTTCTTTCTTGCCAAATCAGAGAAAATTATTATCCGTCGAGATGTTCCAGGTTGTTAGTGGAACGATGCCAAGGGATCCCAAAAGCTAAGACTCAGAATGAGCCTTAAATCCATGCTTGTAACAACATAAGTTATGCAAAAATGTGGGTAAGTTTCTCTCTCTCTCTCTTATAAAACTCTCGACCCTCAAACAGTCCTAGTCTAGATATTAAAGAATTCAACCCCAAGAGGCATTTGTCCACGAGTGTTGCATACAATTTGAGTTTAAAGATGGTGAGTGATGGATTCAGAAGAAATACATGATAAACATGTGAGGCAACTTTAAGGTGACTCTTACACTCTATGGAAAGAACAATGTGCTGAGCGATTAAGAATTCGACAGTTCTAATAGTTGTATCAGATCATTAAATCATACAACAAACAACAAACATTTTTAGATATTTAAATCCATGGAGGTACCATATGCATATCATTAAACACATGAAAAAATAACAAGAAATGGTCATACATTCAGAGGAAATCACTTCAATATCATAAGATATACAACACATAACTACACTGAACATGTCATAAAACTTGCTACTCGAGCTTTTATTAATGATGACTAGATACAAGAAACCAAAATGAGATGGTGGTTTTACAGGAACACATGCACAAAAAGAAGCATAGACTGAAAGATAACTCATGTGATGAATATCTTAAATCCTGTAACCTTAACAATCTGTCTGTGTTTAAGGTGATCTTGATCAAACAACTCTGGTTATAATATACTCTTAAATCCCCCAAAGTTCTGACCAAAAAAATGAGCTCCTCTCCTTACTTTATAGGATCTTTGTTTGTATGAAAACCATCTTCCCAAACCAATACTGCTTGTCAGAATCTTGATACTGCCCCTAGTTTCTTAACCGATTCCAGCTTTCCAACTGATTTTATTGGATTTACTGGGTAAAAATAGACTTTTACCCTCAAAGTTGGCACGCTGTTGTCAGATGGGGTGTGTTATCCTCATCCCATTGAGCCTTGATTTGGACTTTCTTAGCTAGCTCAATTGGACCTCTGTCTGTAGCGCTAGACCCTTTCAACCATGGAGTGATTTGGATCACTGGCTGGATGGAAGAACATCCATTGTCCTCTTCTTAGCCCCCACCATTCATCATTGCAGAGTATTAATGAACAATGCCTTAAATCTCCTACCTTGAGTTGTTTCTTCAGGATAACCAATTGATACAACTGCACATTAGGGTAGATTTATGAATGCCCCTCTACTCTTAAAATTGAGCTAATGATACCTGAGAGGGACATTCCTTCCTTCACACAATTTTGAACACACTCTCTCGATGTCTGTATCCAGGATTCTTGGTTATCTTCTCCTGCAGGGAGGGACAATGTAGATGGGTCATCATTCACGACACTCGTCATCGGTATAACCTATTTTTAGAAGCTTGACTGTTTGCAGGTTGGTTTTTTCCTTTACTCTTTTGGTTTCCTTATGTGGGAGCTTGACATGTGTCTATGAAGATAGCTGACGAGAGGAACTGATTTTCCACACTTGGTATGATCTATTTTTGACATATGGGGCATGCATGGTGGGGTTTTTGGAGGTAATGATTGTTGTCCTTTGTCGACTGAGTGTGACCATGCGATGATTGTTGATGGTTTGGAGATGTGAGGCCAACTGTCTTGTTATGTGCCATGTAATGTCCCCGCCTGCTATACATCGTGCATTAATCTCGACACTCCTCATAAGCAACAAATATTCTTCGCACCAAATCACTAGGTACGTGCCAAGGGTATACCTGGTCCGTCGCAATCAGATTGCTTGACCCTTTAGTCTAATGTAGCGACAACTAATGCAACCCAATTCCATGTGAATTGTATGCTACAATTACTACTCTGTACACATGACATAACTTCAAGGTAAATTGGAAATCTTTGAAATATGCACAATTTCCATTCTATCCAATCCACCTGTGTGAGTGGACTATACGTTGTACTGTCAAAGATGAAAATTATGCCAAGTATATAGTCATCTGTCTGCTGTGCATCATACACTAATCTCTACACTGCACATAAGAAACACATTTGCCTCACACTAGGATGATAACCGATACGTCAAAGAAATAATTCTTTGTATTTTCTTACATTATTGTACAAATCTAAAAATTTCGCAGCCAAGGTAACGATGTTGACTTCATAATTTGATATATAACTTTATTTTATTTATCTAGATTTTAGTTTATGAAGTTTAAGAACATATAGTCCGCACTCAACATCTCCTCACTTCCACACAAGTATATCCCTGGACATGTATACTCCCAACCCTGCCACATGGACTAATAAACTCTTAACACAATGTGTTGTTATGCACATGCATAACAACACATGCATAACTTTTGCACCTATTTGAATTGTGGAGTTGCGGGAATGTATTTTCCTATTTTTCAGTCTTAATAAATTTAACTTAATATTAAAGAAAAACTAGTTAATTTAAGATTATAATAAATTCATTTAAAGATTATAACCAACAAAAAAAATTGAATCGCTTGCAACAAAGTTCAACTATGGAAAAAAATGATAGATTTTTTGTCAACGTAAAAACTAATTGGCGGTCAATGCAAAATTGATTGCTATAGTTCCAGGTCTTCGACAAGGACTAATAAATATATTGTAGTATATGTAAGATGAGAGGTTTAAAAATGGTTATTCTTCATTTGTATTTAGAATAGTTAGATGTATTTACAATTTACTATGATAAAAATGTTGTTGCATAATGGTAACATTTAAATATAAATTTAAAAAAATAATATTAATAACAAACAAGAGCACTTGTGATCGAACAATGATAATAAAAAGAGAAAAACTTTCCATACATAAGTAACAGTGCATTGCACACTGCAATACTGAACATCTGCAAAATCTTTGTTCTATGCACTCCACGTCTCCCTCGCATTTCCCTTGCTCTTCCATTGAATTGTGAAATTGCAGGTTATATTGTATTAAGTTCAAAGTCAAATTCCTTTGACTTTAATTAGTTGGCCAAATTTGTTTTACAATTTTATAAAATTTATGAAAGTTGTGTTAAATTTAAATATTAAATTAAATATTTCAAAAAATAAAAATAAATTTTGAATTTTTGAAATACAATTTCTTATGTTCTTGATTGGTTCATGTACATGAAATGACTAATCATGTCTAGTTTCGCAACAAATTGCCAGTTGTACAAATTATTTAATAAATAAATAAAAAGTAATAAAAATCCATCATCGCCAAGTTTCTTGGGAATTAATTACCACTGACAACCGCTAACAAATATTGCATCCAGGTGTCTTGGGACCTAGTTAACACTGAAAACTACCATATACAACTATGTACTGACCTCACCAGTTGATGCTTCTGTTCAAATTTTCTCACATTGTCCCAGGTTCATTGAATACCAGGTAACATCAAAATAATATATAGAAAAAAAAATTGATATACGACCTTGATTGCTTCCCCAACCTCTGCAACGTTCCACATCGTAGAATCCCTAGCCTCTACTTCTTTGTACATTGTAAAATCCATTTCCCTGTGCCCCGTATTGGTAGCAAATTCTTTCTCTTACTGTAATTTTGAACAACAATATCTGTATGTTGCAGATAAGCAGTACATTTTCATATCGTTTGATGCAACCAAATCAATTTACTATAAACCAATTACCTATTTCGCACATTACGTGACTTGTCACAATCACATATGTGCAACAATTGAAAATGAAGATGTGCATAAGTATACTAGTGTAAGACAATGGCTTGTGCCAGTTCTCCACACAATGCCTAAAAACAAAATACCTTATATTAGATACCTTCCAAAAAGAAACACCGATAATTAAAAACCACCAAAAGTGTACATATAAGCATCAAATTTGCTTCGCATTGCTTCTATATGAATTTAGTCCTAAATGGGTGCAAACCGATCTATTATAAACCAACACCCTATTTTGAAAATTATGTGGCTTGTCACAATCACAGATGGGAAACTATTTGAAATCGCAGTTGCAAAAAATGGGCAATGCGGGACGCTGACTTGTATAGGTTCCTCACACAAGAATTAGAAACACAACATCTTAGCTACACTAAGTATATGTGTGTAGGCTACACACGGATTCAAAAACTATTTCACTGAATGCTTATTCTATTATCAGTCATTGTACTGGCCCTCCGCATGTATGTAGTCCAGATAGCTATACTTGGTCTACTTAACACTATGTATCTCTAATCCTTGTGTATCTTTAAAATATACTGACATAATGCTTTCTCTTTCCTTTTAATGCACAACAAATGAATTTACTATAAATCAATGATCTATCTTGCAAATTACTTTGTTCATCACAATCACTGATGAAAAACCATTTGAAGTGCGGAAGTGCGAAAGTGAAGCAATGTGCGATCACAATGTGTGTTAGTTCTCTGCACAAGGCTTAAAGATACAGTCCCATGTGGATAGAGAATAGATACATCACAATGTAGAGAACAAGCAATATGAAACATCCGTACAAGCGTTGGAACAATGGATTGATTGAAAGAGGATTTAAAATAGTGTGTACAATTGCTTTGTAAAGCAGATGTCTGCGAACAACATTGAAAAATCACACCAACAAAATAACCCAAACAAATTGTAAGAAATAACATGAATAAAACCATCAAAGCATACAACAATCAAGGCATTACAACAAAGTACATAACTAATGCAAATGTCCACCCGCAGAAGCATAACATATTGCAAGCCTGTCTTTCTTCTGCACAACTGTTGAAAACACAACAACCCTTTATTATGCTCGCCACGTACATGTGCCCAATGTGAACACACATAACCAATAACTATACACACTCAGGAAAACATCCCAACAACAAATCCATATGCACAACCATTGACATACATCACTTCTAGTGCCGACATGCAAAACGACCACAATGCAAGAATGCCAAAAAATTGCCAATAGACCAAATGACCACTGTGCGACACAAAAACAAACTGGACAAAGCACCAAAGACATAGCTATGTGATGTGCACAATCATAGATACAAAACTATTCAAAATTACAGCTGTGAAAGTGTTGTGATGTGGGACGGTGACCAATACCGGTTCCTCGCACAAGGATAAAAAAACATAGCATCTTACCTACACTAAGTATAGGTGTGCATACTGAACAAGGATTCAAAATAGTATGACCGAACACTTTATCTATTGTCAGTCCCTATGTTGGTCCTTCCTAGGTATGCAGTCCACATATCTATAATTGGTCTACCTAGTACCATGTATCTCTAAACCTTCTGTATCTTCAAAATATACTGACATAATTCCTACTCTTTCCTTCTAAATCACAACAAATGAATTACCTATAAATCAATGATCTATCTTTCAAATTACTTTGTTCATCACAATCACCGATGCAAAATCATTTGAAGTGAAAAAGTGAAACAATGTGCCAGGACAATGTGTGCCAGGTCTCTGCACAAGGCCTAAAGATAGACAATCTGATGTACACTGAGAATAGATACACGACAATACCAGATCATAAGCAATATGAAACATCCGTACAATCGTTGGAACAACAGATTGGCTGAATGAGGATTTAAAATAGTGTACATGATTGCTTTGCAAAACAAGCATCTGCAAACAACATTGACATATCACACCAGTAAAAGCACCTGAACAAATTGTAAAAAACAACATGAATAAATCCATCACAACATACAACAACCAAGGCCTTAGAACAAAACAAACTATTGCAAATGTCCACTTGCAGAAGCATAGTAGATTGCGAGCATGTCTTTTTTCCACACAATCGTTGAAAACAAAACAACACTTTATTATGCTTGCCACGTACCTGTGCCCAATGCGGACACACAAAACCAATAGCTATGCACACTCAGAAAAACATGGCAGCAACAAAGTCATCTACACAACCAATGACATGTCGAACTACTAGTACCAACATGAAAAATGACTGCACTACAAGAACAATAGAGAATTGCCAACATACCAAATTTCCAATGTGCAATGCAAAAACAAACTATAGAAAGCACCAAAGACACAACTATGCGAAATGCGAACAAACCATCCAAGCAAAAGTTTCCACACATAAGTAGCAATGCATTGCACTTTGCAACATTGAACATATGCAAATGAACTAGTGTCCCATGTGTTGCAACAATTGCATCAAATTCCTTAGATGAAGACATATCTTTTGAAAAAAATGCAGCTATCTGCATCTCCAAATGCTAATAAAGATGCGAAATACATAACTGCACCAAGTTCCCTCACATGTCCATTGCAAAAGTATTGTCAGCATCGACCTGCCAAAGCACCACAATGCAAAAATTCCACATAATTGAAAACACATCGAACATTTGTTGTTCAAGCCAAAAACCCGTGCAAAGAAAAGAAGAAACAACTGTGTGCCATGCATAAAAACTGTTAAAGAAAACATCTTTGCATATAGCGAACAATAATATCTTTCGAAGAATGCAACTATCCACACCTTTAAATGCAAATGAAATTCAAAGAGAATAATCAACACATACAATTTTGCACAAGATAAACCGCAACAACATTAAACGAAACACGAGATCCAATTCCAATAAAATACAACACCTGTACCATGTATGAACCATATACTACTAGGCACCAATCACGTAAACCTATTGCATCTATCCAAGAAACATAGGTGAATATCCATATTTGCAGATGCAAAATAAGAATTGCTTCAAATTACCCTCACAAGAATTGAAAACAGACCCAATGTTCATTGTCCCAAGCAAAAACCTTGTACAAACAACAAAAGAGACAATCAGACCTAATTGCACTACGCTCGAAGGTCTTTCCCTATACACCTTTCACTATTTTTCGCCCACATAGTTATCGTAGGAACATGAACATGATCCAATAAAACACCAGAACAAACTCCAACATAACACAACACTTGCACTATGCATCAATCATATACTATTAGACAACAAGCACACAACCTAATTACATCTGCATAACAAACATAACTGAATATTCATATCTGCAAACACAAAATAAGAACCAATTTCTAATATTCCTTTCCATATAACACCCAATGCACAACATTTCTTACCCTCTGACATAGATTTGGAGAAGTTGAACACCACAACTCATGCAAATCCCAACACATAAAACTTGAACATTGACAACACCTTCATTTTTCTGAATGCCTTTCTTTCCTGTCAATGTTTAATTGTCTCCCGCACTCACACTTGCTACAAGAATCCCTGACCCTCTTAAATCGCCTCTGCAAAGAAAACAAAAAAAAAATCAACCATTTCAACCAACAACATAGAAAAATATACTGCACTACGTAAAATAACAATCATTTTTTAATCTTCCTAGAAATATAGCACATAGCGCACATGATTTCTTACCCTCTGACACGGATTTGCAAAATTTCAACACCACAACTCCTATAAGTCACAACACACAACACACCTTTTTCACCTTTCAAACTTTAATTGTCTTCATCCTACACACTCTCTGCAACAAACCCTGACCCTCTTAAATCGCCCTTGCAAAAAAACAAAACAACAACCAACCATTTCAACCAACAACACAACAAAACTAATTGCACTATGCATGAACATAAACAACTGTTGTATGTATCCAACCAAGCTGGCTCAAAGAAAGATAGTATATGCACATGATTTCTTACCCCACTTCCCAAGAACCTCTTCTTTCTTGCTCATAGCACACTATATCACATTAGCACACAAAGAACTCAACAACAATTACTTTGAACAAAAACTTAATTAAAACTCGTTGCAATCCATAAAATCCCCAACACATAATCATCCCATACAATACACATACATATACTCATATTTATTAAAATTTGTCTATATATTGTATGATACTAAATACATTTTCATATTCTCCACTCAACAACTAACACAGTGACAAACTTTGAGAACCAATATTCTCTCAGAACTTTGACACTAGTACCTACACCCCTGCCAACCATGCGTTACAACTGCACAATTAAATCACTTATTAAATTGTCGCCACCGGATCAACAATAAATTTTGAACGACCAATCAAAAACCAACAAAAAAAATTAAAAAAAATTGAATCGCTTGCAAATTTTTTTAACTATGTAAAAAAGCGATAGATTTTTGGTCAACGCAAAAAACTAATTGGCGGTCAATGAAAAATCGATTTCTATAGTCAACGCAAGATAGTAGACGCAGAGGATTTCTTACCCCACTTCCGAAGAACCTTGTATTTCTCGCTTGTAGCATACTATTTCATGTTAGAACGCAAAGAAATCAACACGAATCACTATTTTTTGTTGTTCAAAATCCATTTCTGAATGTAGAAATGGATTCAGCTTGCTGAAAAACTCCCAGGGCACTCAGATTATACAGAAATAATCACTCAAATCTACGAATCCAACAATTTCTCGCCGGATTTTGGGCAAATATCCCCGGAAAAAATAATCATTTTGTAGAACCTTTAGCCTACGACAAAACTAATTAGCGGTCAACACAAAATTGATTGCTATAGTCCCAAGCCTTCGATAGGGACTAACAAGAAGAAACACTAAATAATTAAATAGCCATACCAATAAGTTTGGTACCTCCTTGTACTAATAGAAGATAGAATAATAAGCATCTCAAATCCACATAACAAGATTCATGGACAGTATGATGAAATATTGTTGTTAGTATATATCTATTAATATCCCTTTACTCATTGTATATTACGAGTTTATGCTTTACGTTTACAAAGTAAAAAAATAATGTAAAGGGATATGCATCTCCCCATAATAATCAGGTACAATTTCTTTATGTTTATAGTTGACATCAATTCTCTCAAAATTTACGCATTCATTTGCTAATAATTTGGTTTGTTGTAGTCTAATTGTTCTATGTTTTGGCCCTTTTCATGGGATATTTTCTGTTTACTTTTGTTCGTAATCCGACGAGAACTTGTTGGATCTGCATATTTGAGTGGCTAAGACTGTATATTTGGAGTTCCCCAGGGGTTTTTCAGCATGTTGAATCCATTTATGCATTCAAAAATGCAATTTAAACAACATAAATTGAGATTTCATCCATATTTATGTCGTTGGATTACAACTAAAAGAGCCAAAATGTAGAACACTTAGACAATGCCATTTGGTTTTAAACTTTTTAATAATAATAATATTTATTTTAATTTTTGAAAGGTTATCATTTCTAAATTATTATAGATATTATATGAGAATATTTCGTTATAGCAAATTTTATAAGTTTTTTGTTTTGTAATATAGTTTTTTACTTAAAATTAAGATTTAATATTCTTAGTTTAATATACAAAATTTTGAAATAAATTGAGACTAAAATAAAATAAGCTAAACAAATACCACACCATTCACACAATAAATACCATGGTAGATCCATCTCAACTCTGGATGTATCATTCACCGAGACACATCAAATTCCTTGAAATGCAAATTTTAGAGTACAAAAATTGAAGAAACACTACCATGAGATGAGGATTATACTTTACTCTTTTCTTCTCAGTTATGAAATGAAAATATAGAAAAAGTGCACTCCCTATGGAGTTTCCATGGACACTATGGTCTAATGTATTGTTTTTACAAGATCTTCTACTTCTTTCTACTTTTTTTGTTCTACTCCAATATCCAATCCCTTTCTTTGCTCAACTATGGAACAATAATCAATACAACAAGATTGAAACCCATTCCCTTCCTAGTCGCCCAATATTTAACAATGTCATGATAGTTATCTAGGGTTAGGGTTAGGGTTTTTGTATGCCTCAAATTCATATTAGGGTTAGAGTTTTGGACCTTATAAAATCTTCTTGAAAGTTCACACTTGACTARCTTCACATGTGTGATTAATGGAAGTTAGCATGGCATCCACTYRGTACCATTGGGGTTAACAACGAAGGTCAAATTTTGGGAAACATAWCTTCCTCATATGAACTTTGATTAAGGTGATATTTGCATCATTGGGAAACTATGGGTGTGTAGAACRACATTGAAAGGCAGAGAACTTTGTTTGTATCCTATTGACCCTAAATCAACAAAATAGGACCTACCTCTAAAATGGACCCCACAAGCCAATACCTYTGATTTTTCCACCCAAAAAATTCCAAAATATATGACAAAMTATAGAGTGATCCATTTTGGATTAGGTAAGCTCAATCGATTGAACCATTTTCTCAAGGAATCTTGCCAACATGGAGGTCATAAGTCATATGTTCAAATCTGAGTGAGTCCCTTAAGGTACCCATCATTGTTGTGGCTAGAAGTTGAGCCACCTTCCATATGGATATTCCGAGGTAGCGAAGGGATCCCAAGATATTTTCCTTGAAAAAAACCTATATTTCATTCTTTGTCAATATGGTCTAATTGGGGTGGTTAAAGTTGAGTATTGTTACCAATCCCATCTAACTATGATTTCACCTTGTGACATGTTGACCCAAACCCCCACCACCTCCTGGGGTTTGCACGACCTCCCGGTCTAGGATCATACACAATATGGAGCATAATCAACTATCGGGTTCCTGTTGAGCCCTCAAAATCTTATACCACATGCATTTCTCCTTTATCCTACACGAAATTTCAAATTCGCGAGGGTCTATTTATCCACGCAGAGAAATCCATGTGACCTCCAACCAAGTCTGTGGGATAAAAAACATTGAATGGCGTGGACTACGAAACTTCTGGATTCTAGGATTCCGGAGTTCCAAAAACCATACACGATGTTCCTCCCAAATGTCGACCTAACGGACGATCGAATAAAAGGAAGGATCAACAGTCCTCAACGTATGCCGGGATCTATGAATTACAGATGTTTTGGGCCTCTGCACTTCGAGAGATTTACCCGCTCCAACATGCAACTACCCCGAATTTGTGAACTCCAAATAGATAGATCGAATGAATGGTGCTTGCCTCAGATGAATGGTGGATTTGTGATCCAAGCTTCAGGTTTTCGAACCTTCCACAACTCAACACATCAGATCCTCCAGAGTGCCGAACTGGCAAGCTCATGAAGGGCGTGATTAATGGTCCACCTGTCCTCCTGAATGGATGGTTGGGATCTACTCCGACCTTCGGGCCTTAAGGATTTCTCGAACCAAACATACTTACACCTCCGTTCCTCTGGGGTACCAAATCTCTAAACTCTGAGATCTGATGACACGTGGCTCTTTTCACCAACGGTTAATATTCGTTCCAGGCTTCATAACTTCGGGAAGCTTACACACTTCCACAATCACACTCCAACTCTTCCGGATAGTCGAACTTTCAAACTACTCTGGATATGTGGACACGTGTCCCCGCGATTGGACAGTCCAGGTCTTCTCTAGTTCTCAGGACTTTGAGAAACTACTCTCCTTTGCACACACTACATAGAAACCTCTGAATAAGCGAAGTCAGAATGAATTCAGGGGTTAACGCCCACGCTAATTTCCCATATCTGATGGTTAGGAAAGATCTACTCCTCCTCGGGTGGATCTCGTCCACTCAACCTCGAAAATGAAAGGATTCTTCCCTTCAAAGATTTTGGATGCTCTTTCTCCTGATCTTTAACACTCAAATGATTTGGGTCTTCTATGCACAACTTGCGCTCCTCTGAAAACTTGACACTTGAATATTTATAGAAAATATTCCCATGCATTCCTTACGTTCGTTTCCTTGAGACTCTTCAACACTTGACTAAGTGTTGGTCCTATGCATGCCTTGCAAGGGTCTTCTCGAGCTCCTATACTCAGATGAGTATATGTGCACTCCTTGCACTCACCCTGCACAATTTCACGTTATCTCTTCTGAGCTTTTGAGTATGAGAACGACTCTGCCTTCGCACTCCTTGTGTGGCTATTGTGCACTCCTTGCACCGATGATTCAAAAGAGAAACAATTGAAACTTATAGAACACTGCATGTTCATTCAATTAACCATGAAATGCATACACATGCATACAAAACATAGAAAGAAAATAACATGACATTACCCAATTAACTCATAAACAAATATGTACAAAATGAAAGTCTGAAAGCAATCCTCCTTTATTATATTCCTTCAGCAAAGCATTCTTACAAAGAGTTCTTTCAACTCTCAACTTTTCCTTGACAATAATTTACAATAACTTCAATAGCAAATAAGAATTATCAACAACCTCATTTGGGCATAGATTACATATATTTATACACAGAGGGGCTTCTCGAGCCTTCCTACTG
>SNQJ01S0010382.1:0-12320 GCA_010110895.2 Picea sitchensis | reverse complement strand
GACTCCAGTGTTGTCCTTTTTCGTAATGTTAGTATCACGAGGCCTAAAAAGAGATAAATTATCACTCGAAAGACGCCCTTTCAAACCTTTTAATGAGTGTGAAAAGAAGCAAGATCACTCAGGAATCTTTTCATGTTTAGAGAGTTTGAAAAGAGCTTAAAGAAGACTCCAGGGGTTTCCTTTTTCGTATATCCATGCGAGCCTAAAAAAGAGATAAAAGGTTGCTCGGTTACATTCTCATGTTTTTACGAGCGTGAGAAAGAACAAAGACTAAGCTCAATATTCTACCCCCAGCTTGAAAGCTAGTGGCTTAACTCCAGAATGATCATCAAAGGCTTGAGACATGCCCCCCCAAGCTTCAATTCATTCACTGACTTTGTGGTTGTCACCAATTTCTGTACTAGATGGAGAAAAAGGATACAGGTGGATGAAAATAAGGTTCAAATACGAGACCTAACGAAAGACTCGACTCAACATCTACGAGATCTGGAAAAAGACTCGACCTGACAGGAGAGGTGACTGTTTCATTTTTTAACAAGCTTGACACAAGAAAATATCTATGCTCAAGGCTCTGGGTTGAATCCACAGATTTCTATTTCATTTTTTAACGAGCTTGTTACAGAGAGGAAAACTATGCTCATAACCTTTGTTTCATTTTTTAATGAGCTTTCCACAGAGAGGAAAACTATGCTCTTGACTTATGTTTCATTTTTTAACGAGCTTGCCACAAAGAAGAGAAACTATGCTCGTATACTCTTCTTGATCATGGCTTCCAAGAGGATAACGCTCTGGAAGGACACCATGTCAAGGGACAAAACTCGGTCATGGCTTCCAAGAGATCTTCAATGGATGGAAGAAAATCACTTTGGAAGGAACACATGTCAAGGTCTGGGATATGGGTAAGGATATCAGGCTCCAATAGCCTTACCGAAGATATCACCATGTCAACTACCAGATCTAAGTCATCGAAATTTGAAGTCATGGGAGACCATGCCACATAATTGACCTGTGGCGGGGGCGATACCGTCTTCATATAAGAACCATTTAGGGAGGTAATCGAATCAGGACCTATGAAGGAAAGTTGATCAATAGTCATAATTATTCCATCATGAGGGAAATATATCACACGAAAAAAAGTGGACACAATAGATTTCATGACATAGACATAATCCCGCCCAAGGAGTAAAGAAAAATCCAAGGGGTCTCAGACTACCATGACATCAGTAAAGACAGTTTTCCCTCCCAAAGTTATGAGAAACTGAGGAAGGGTACCTAAAGGTTGACTGGTTCTTCTGTTAAAATATAACCGATTATGTGTAACCAGCACAAGCTGAGGACAACCCAAAGTGTTCCAAGCAATAGAGGAAAAAATACTAACAGACACACCTTCATCTATCAGTGTATGAGGAACGTACCGATCACAAACCTTTACTGTAATATGAAAAGGAATGTGAGAGGGAAGACGAGGTCTAGTTAGCGCACCCCTATAAAAAAGGATGGCCTCATTACTTGGAGGGGGTTTCAAGGGAGAAGGAGGAATGCCCCCCAACACAATAGATTCTGTATCAACGAGAAAAACGTGGGCATAATTGGGTTTACTCTCTAGCGGGAGAGTAGGATCGATCGATGATGGGATCAAATCGACCACATTGGCACTCTTCAGAGGAAGAGTGGGATTGACTGATGAAGTAACCAGAACAACCACTTGGCACTCTTCGGATGAAGGGTGGGACTGACCAAGGAAGGAACTGGATCAATCACTTTGACACTCTTTATATGAAGGGTGGGACTAACCGAGGAAAGAACTGGATTAGTCACTTTGACACTCTTTGGATGAAGGGTGGGATTGACTAAGGAAGGAACTGGATCAATCACTTTGGCACTCCTCAATGGAGGAGTGGGATCGATCGATGGAGGAACTAGATTGACCACTTTGGCACTCCTCAATGGAGGAGTGGGATCGATCGATGGCAGAACCAGATCGACCACTTTGGCACTTGTCAGAGGAGGAGTGGGATCGATCAATGGTAGAACCAGATCGACCACTTTGGCACTCCTTAATGGAGGAGTGGTACTGACCAATGAAGGGACTAGATCAGTCACTTTGGGTTCACTCTTTCGATGAAGAGTGGGGTTGATCAATGACAGAATTAGATTGACTACTTTGGTTAGTGGTTCAACCGAGGATGAAACTAGATTGACCACCTGATCAACGGGACTGACCGGGGATGGAACCGGATTTACCATTCCATCAACTAACGATGGGTTGGGGGAAATCTTATGATAAATGATTGGAAGTTGAAGCTTTTTCAAAATATAATAATCCTTGTCCATACGAGGACAAAGGTGAGAATAATGATCACCTTCGCATAACATACAAGGAAATTTGACAGTTTTCTTCTTCTTACCAACCTGAACATCACTAGTTGATGGGGCATCACCAACATGTCTAGAAGAGGCCGATGACGTGGAGGACCACATTTCTAAGACCTTGGGAATACCATGGAAATCCCTCAGAAAGTGGTCACCCTTGAAAAGACTGCAAGGGAATTTGGGTTTCAGATTCTTCATTTTAATCTTGTTGACCTCATCAACACTCCCAGTACTATTAACAATAGTTGGTTGCTTGTATCCAACATCTGATGTTGTTGGAGCCTTGTTCCTTTTCAGGTTCTTCTTCTTCTTCTCTTTCTGTTTCTTCTTCTTCTGATTAACTTGGCTACTTGATTTAGAGATTTCACTAGGCGAAGAAGGAGAAAGGGAAGGAGACTTAATGGGTAAAGAAGGTGAAAAGTTGACATGAGGTTGATGTGTGGGTGGTGTGTTTACATCTAAAGTATTAGGTGTAGTTGAAAAACTGGGAGGATTCGAGATCACCAGAGTGGGGAACAACCAAACTAGTAATTTGATGGTGAGTCCCGGAAGACTCAGTGTGGCAATGTACGGAGGACCAAAGTTTCCCAAAGAAAGAAAGGTGTAAGGTTCCTCAGGACAAGGGGTTCCTCTAGTAGTACTCTCAGGTTTTGATTCCATTAACACTGACTCAACCTAAGGTCCATTAAGTAACACAAACAACACACGCTATGAATATGAGAAGCAAACAATCAAGCAAACCTTCCCACAATGAAACCACTAGTTGGTGATGAAATCTAACGTCGCGAGATCAAAATAGGAAGGGGTGGGAATAGAGCGGGTGGATCAGTTACATTGGTGACCTGCTTAACGGACTTACGCATTGGTGCAAGCTTCCACGCAGTAAATGTGGATTTACCTTCCAAGKAGCCCGAGTGAGTTTGACCAACGTCTGTTCCAGGTAYAGTGAGACTTCCCTTCACCGTAAAYAATTATGGCTACTAAGGTCACCAACTCGCAGTCAACCCCTGGGTGGGTACAGTCGGTAGTCCAGTTCGAACGTATGGGCAGGATAACAAGTCTAGAATCCTTCAAGAGAATCGAGGGCAAGTGGATAGGTAGAACTGCAGAGGACCCCGAACATATTCATAATTTATGAAACACCGAGACAAAATGAAGACAGTTGAACCTCAAGAAGAAACCCTAATATACGATCTGACTACTATGAATGGTTGAACCATGGAGGGATGATATCTGTAACTCTCTCGAACACGACCTYGTGCGTAACCCCTATGTAATAGGGTGATCCCATAAAGCCTATACAACAATTGGATTTTCTCTCCATTTCACAAGATGCTAAGTTTGTTTGATAGCTTTGGAAAGTTATCCTTTCAACCTATTCCAAATCCCTACACCTTAAGCTAATGTAGGTTTGCTAACAATAATGTTAAAAATGTTTGATAAATTTTAGTTTAGCATTGATTTTAGTGGTTGTTGTTTACTCAGAGGTGTATGAGAGTGAAAACTGATGATATTATGACTCAATTCCCAAAACATGCATAAGAAATGATAACCAGTATTTTCTTTCAATGAATGTCTATTTAAGGGAAGGAGAAGGATTTTCCTTTCACTTTCAAACACTAAGATGCAATGACCTCATGCAATAGTCCTCAATCAAAAATTCGATACAATGATAAAATGTTTATGTGTGACTGATAATCAGTTTGATGTAAAGCTTCCTATGTTAATCAGACTTCAAAATCTGTGAGATTTAAGCAACCGGAAGTAAACTTCACATAAACAAAAAGCACACCCTCATTGTGATCAAACAAGAAAAAGAAAGACAAAAACTCAAAAAGAAGGAAAAAAGGGGTTTGGACAAGGTGACCTCAAATATCAGAAGGAAAGGTACAAAAGACATTTGAATCTGCTTGCAAAGTTTTCACTCAATCAGACAAATGAGAAGAAAACGACAAATTGACTCTAAATTGTCAAGGACAAAGAGTTATTGCAAAGTAAGGACAAAAGTCAAAAAATCAAAACAAAAGATGATGAATTCTCAGAAAGCAAAGTGTTGAATACCAAGACAAAGATACACAAAGATTGATATGAACTCTGAGCAGATGGGAACAATAAGAAATGGATTAAGGAGATAACCCTTTACAAGTTTTCAAGAAGAAAAGGGGCAATGATCTGGTTTCAAGGGCACCATAGTGTTGCAACGCTCCGTGTGAGCCTGGTAGGGAGTGCTGACACTCTGATAACAAGGGTAGGGGAGCGCTAGGCTTCAAAAGTCTAGAAAAAACACTCAAAAATCCAAAAATTCAAGCAAGCTCAGACATTCAAGGTGTATAGGATGAGATGTAAGGTTATTCAACACACTTGAGAATCAAGGACACAGTATGAGGAAGACAAAAAATGAGCAAAGGAAAAAAAATATCTAGGAAGAAAATAGAAATCAAGGTCCCTCCCTAGTGGAGTCGCCAATTTCTGTTACAGAGAAATCCCCCTACGGACAAGTGGATTCTCTCTTTGGCTCTAGACTCCTAATACCAAGACAGAAAAGTTCTATTGTGGACACTGACTTTCCTTTGCATGAAGCTAAACTATTCAAAGAAGAGGAAGGAAGAAGGGAAAATACCTTTCACTGACATTTGTCCTTGCTCGATCCAGGCTGATCTTGATCTCCAAGTTCTTCAGAAGGTCCTGAAATACAATGAGCAACAACAAAAATACTTCCTACTCTACCATGATTAGCTTCATAATGGATCTATGAAAAAAACAAGTTCATGAAACGTACACACAATTTAAAGGAAACAAGCCAAGCATAGATTTATATTAATGAAAACAAAGTGAGATGCTTACAACCATGGATGTAGGTGCAACAACTTCACCAAGCTCTCTTTGTCCAGACCCTTGCTCAAATAATCCACACAGAATGCTGATGCTTCAATGATATCTCACTTATGAGATCATAAGTTTCATGCTTTCTCTATTTTCCAATCTTCTTTTCACCATGAGAATGCCTCCTTATATAGGCTTGGAGAGGCCAAACCACTTGAGAGATCCTTGGGATAAGTTGAGGATTCTTCTCCTTCAGTTGTGGATCTTCCCTCAGATCATGCCTTGACCTCAGATTCAAATCCAACCACCTTCAGAGATTGAGGGGATCCTTCCCTAATTTGTCTCAACAAACCACAATTCACCCAGAAAGGGTAGCGCTCCCCCAAAATGGGGCACGAAGCATTGAAACACTCCCTCCAAGGAGGTCAGAGAGCGTTGGCACTACCTGACAGTGTATAGGGGAGTGTTGCCTTCCAAAAATGACTTTTAAGTGGCTTTCTCTATGGAAAAAGACTTGTACTCCTTGTCAATTGATTTTTCCTCTTCAAAACTAGTCTTTGAGGTGTCTTAAGTGTCCTTACGATGTTGTTAGAGAGATGGCATAGGAAAGATAATAATATGATGTTTGCGACACTAGCGAAACTTGTGACCAATATGCGACACTTGCAACACTGACGATGACGACAATAGGTCATCATTGGAGTGAGTAATTTTGAGGTGTAACAAGTATTCATGTACATTATCATTTCATTGCAACATTTGCAATCAATTCATGAAGTGATTCTCGAATTATATTATTCTAAAATTCAATCACTTCCAACTATTATTAATATTATATGGAATAAAACCATCATTCCTTGCACATGCATTATCTAGCATACCAATATTTTCATTATACAATCAAACATTACCAATAAATAAAACCAATGTGCTAATACCCATGGCCACATTTACACAATGCATCCTTGCATTGAATCTGTAATACCATATATCCATGTAATGTATTCCACCATGTGAGTTGGAAGGTCTAGCCATCACCTTAACACAWTATCCAAACTTTTCCTAATTACTTGTTCGATTATTTGGATGCCTTCCTCTTAAATCCATACACAACACTAGGAACGTGATCCCTTAGTGCTATTCAGTGTCGGTAAATAGGTTGTAGTCCAAACATCAGTTAAACAAGGAAAGATTGTTAAACACTTGCATGGTAGTATATACCTTCCATTTCCAACCATATCATGGCATCACACATGGCCATCCTTAATTGAATTCATTGTTACTGCAGGAGTATGTCTCATGACTTGACTTGGTTATGATCTCATAACCAACATAACATAATATGCAAGTAAATTTATATATAAATGCATTCAAGYGTTAATAAAATTTTCATCTTTGAGGTCTTTTGCCTTGACATCAKTTTCAAATATTTGAACTTTAACTGAGGGAATTCTTACCTCAATTCCCTTCATCATTTTATGCAACATAAGAAGCCAACTGCCTCCTTGCATGGTTGTTATCAAATTACTTGATGCTACTCGATCATTTGACATTTTGTAGAAGCTCATCGACTCCCTTCACCAATTCTCTTGGTCAACTCTCTTACCATCGTCCCTTGTCTTCGTATGGATGGATTTCATATGCATTAGCATCATTGATGTAATTCTCATCCATGCTATAACATTTTTCCTAGATACACAATCCATCATTAGTCTTATTCAAATATCACAACATCATATATATATATATATATATATATCAATAGACTACTCTTAGTATAAACTCATGCCATACACATGTTCAAGCACGCACACATGCACCAATGCACATCAATATGCATTAAACATTCAATCTTTCATGCCTATTTCATGTACATGCATTCTATCTTTATTGTATGCATCATGCATCAATTCTATAATGCACTCTAGTGCATATTTATTTCAAATTTATTTGTTTATTTATCTTTGTTGTTGTAGATGTCTATCCTTGAATTCCTATAGAACCTCACTGCCTTGCACATTTCCATTCTGATCAACTGTGCACACTAATCCCTATTGTGAACCTTCTATACAAGCCCCACTTGGCCATTCTGCATTTCCAACCACTATATCCACTAGTGTCGCCATCTCACAACTTCTTCCTTTATATGGAAAATCATGTCCTAACACATTTTGTTTTGGGCTAAAACTCTTAATATTTATAGTGCTGTAGCATGCCCTACTCTAGCTGAATATTGACACCGCAATCTAATTAACCACTCCTCATTTCCTTGACCAAACCGGTCTTGAAATACCACTAGGATTGATTTGGCATTTCAACATTATGAAATATTTCTTTTATGCCATATTTTCTAATATCTTTTTCTATCCATTACTTTCCTCAATTTTAAATACCACTCTTTACATCATTGAGTGATTCATTATGAATCACTACTCAACCACTCAAGATCACTCTACTCCAAATGGAATTCTAGACATCCTCCATTTGTGCTTGTACCTTGGTTTTGCTGCACACTCTGATAATAGAGTCAACTTTCTTGCTTTCAATACTTTTGGACAAAAGTTTCTAGATAAAATATAATAGTTCCTTCTTCCTGCATCCCTATGCTTGAACATAGATATGACTCATTCACTCCATGAGTCACATCTCATCTCATGATATCATTTTCCTTCTCTTGCAACAAGCTTTTTAGTCTTCTCTACATTTCTACTTTCAAGGCTATGGAGTTCTCCTTAAATACCAGTGCATGCTTACGACATTAATCACTTGTTGAATTCATTATTTATCTAAGAACCTCTATTGATTTTCCTTTGCAAGTCATTCAAACTCTATAGCAGTTGAATACTAATATTCTCGTGCTCTTCCTTAGGCCTTGTCAAACTTTCCTCACTTGCCTTGTAGCCCTGCAATTCCATTTGCAGTTCTTTGATGCTTCATCTAGTTGTACAAGTTTCACTTGATTCTCTTTCCAATGGAACCTGGGATTAATCTGTAATAGACCCACACAATCCTCATTTTTGGAATGTTATCCTCTATTTTCCAATCCCACAACACTCTTTGCTGGAGTGCTCCTCTGCTTATTAACAATGCCTTGCTAATAATCAACCCCTTTTTTATTTTGCTAAGCTAATGCACTTAAAATGTACCTCTATACTTATGTATGCATCATGAGTTTCAATAGCCTTACTTACCCAAAAATCACCTATGGTAGTCACCTCTATCATCTGGTAATTTTTCTCTAAATTTTGACATTATTTGGAAAAAAATCCTCACATCGAGAAGTTACATGGTTCATGGAATCCAATTCCACTTTCTCCTGCAACTTTATGGAGAAAATAGATTCTCCCCAGAGAACCTATATTTTCTATCTTGTTTTCTTAAGGATCACCTTTCTAATGACCATACTCATGCTTCAATCTGATTTACGATCCAAACCTTATGGCTTCCTAAAATTCCCATTCTACTTAATGGTGACCTTCAAGTCCACCTGTAACCTTCCTTCGGATTCTTGAGAACTCTTTGTATCAAAACTAAATTCTAAGTGGATATATGGATTCTCCTATCTAATATATTTCCACTGACTACTTTCTTTCTCAATTTCGAGCACTGAGCAAAAAGTTATATTATAGGCAATTGAATATTGCCAATTTACCCTTTTTGTGCACCTTTCTCCATGGTGCAAATAATCTCAAGTACCAACTTTCACCACTTACAGAGGTAAATATATCGAGAACCAAGATAAAATTTCTATGTGACCCAAATAATAATTCCAAAATGAATTCATAACAACTCTCATATTGTCAAACTAGTGGTCCAATAAAAAACTACAACAATCTGGAAAGGACAACTTTGCCCCTTTGGACTTTATCCTCGCTTAACAATTTTAGTCTTGTTGATGCATCCCTACACCAAATCCTTTGGTATTTTATAGAATATCAAATGGGTATGTCCATGACTACCTTCTGAATGTTTTTTCACAATTTCACCCTGAATCGGGCTCCAAAATGTTAGTTATGGCTCACAAAATTTTGATTGTCTTACATTTTTAGCCCTATATTCTACATGTGTCTTATTTCTCTTCCTRCACATTTTTACATACCCAAATTCCAAATATGTCTCTACAGATTTCTTCAATGGTCCATAAGATTTCCATAAACTTCTCCTGTGCCTCAAATGGACCTCCGAGCAAGGAGTTATTCCCTCTAGAAGTAAATTGGTGCAAAATTTTYACCTTAACTATTTCAACTGTAAATTTCTCATACGAGCTCTATTTTGTGCTTGGAGTACCTAATTGTATAACTCTCTTTGAGTTATTTTATTTAAGTTGAAAAGATAAATTTCTTGTGTATTTTGATTTCTTAAAAACGTCGTTTAGGGCCTCAAAATTGCCTTGTAAGTTCACGACCTTCAAAATACTGAAAAAATTCGTAGAAAATTGACTGTTTTTCTGTTATAACAACCTTTAAATATGAGTCGTCGATCTCAAATTTGGTGAATATCACCCATTGATTCATTAAAACTTCCCCAGGCCCGTGGATGAATCTCCACTGTTGATCTCCAACTAAAAGCAATCTAGATCGTTGATTTCCAACACTACATCGATGATCAATGATAGATGATTCCCTTTGGAAACCCAAGATTTCTCATGAATCTCCTCGAACAACATTCATTGACCATCAAACATTGGTCATTTCTCTTGGCAACCAAGATTACTCAAAAAAATAGCTGAACCCTTATCATCGATGATCGACCTTAGAGAATTTCCTTGGCAACCACTTGTTTACAAAATTTTTCCAAACCCTTACCATTAATGATAGATCATCTCTTTCCTAATGTGGAAACCATGATGATGTGGCATGACATGTAGACTTTTACATGACATGACATGTGGAAACTAATATGGTACTCTAGTTGATGTGGCATGACATGTGGATGCTGAGGTGGAAAGACACATCATCATACTCCTTCCCTTTATCGATGATCGACAAATTCTCTTGGAAGAATTGAATGCCTCACTAAGTTTTTCGAGGCTCGATCATCAACCATCAATGATTGGTGATTTCCTCTGGATGCATGAAACTTTCACCAAATTTTTCTGATCCTTGACCATCAACCATCGACAATTGAAGATTTCCTCTGGCTGAACCAACTCTTAGCCAAACTCGCCAATCCGATCATCGACCATCGGTGGATTCTATTGGCGAACTTCAACACTTATAAAATTTTGAACCAATCCCAAATGAATATGGGCCGTCGATCTCTCATTCAAAATGATCTTGATCATTGATCCATCAAACTTCGTCCAACTCTACTGAGGGGTCTCGACCATCGATTTAGTGTATTTTTCAAGATACGAAAGAAAATCCTGACCGTCGATCAACTCCAAATTGCCAACGACCGAAAAAATGAATCCAACATGTCAATTTGTYTCATTTTCCCAATTGTCAAAAATCAATCTCGACCGTYGATCTKCTCGACCTTGCTAACTCCAAAAAACSTTATAAGTTTTTAAATCTATTACAATAGTTGATCTCGAGATAAAAAATGATCTCGACTGTCAATTTGTTGAACTCTCCCAGCTCCTTCAGCCTCCATTAGAACATGGATTTTCGACCTTCCAAGTCGAATTTAGATATGCAACTTTGTAGATTGATGCCTTTAAAGCCTTGGTGATCTACCCATTATGACCATTAAACATGCACATAAAATTTAACCAACCAACACTATCAAAATTTGGAAAATAATCTTCCCAAGCTTCAATAATCTCAACTACGGGTTCTACTCTGGAAATCATTCCCATCTCGACAATATTTAACCACGCTACAGTTCAAAAAATCCTTATGAACGAAAACTAACAGACTCTCGCTTGCAAATGAATGAAAACAAAGTTTCAATTCTTGAAACAAAACCTTATTTTGAGGAAGCACCATAGATAATAACTCATGAATACAAAGATGCAGTTCAAAACTATACGTGGACATGAATCAATGCACTTCGAGAAAGGAGAACTGTTTGTATGCAGTCTGAAAGGACCCTGATTTAATGTTCTAATTAAATTGTTTTAAATTTATGATGATCAGATCAGGTATATTGTACCACAACAAGATGTTATAGATCATGGGTATCAAAGTAATGATAGTTAAGTGAKATTTCATAGGTTATGGTCGATCATTKTTTAGAGCATTGGTTTTAAAATCGATAGTAGATACAAAAACCGTAGCTTGTCAAATATTGTAGCTCTTTGAAATATATATAAATGAGAAGAAATCATAAGGAATATGTGAAATAAAAACAATTTGAAAACTAACATTTAAATCAAAACCTTTGAGAGACATTCAATAAAGAAAATATCATTGACATTTGAGTGGAAAACTCAAAGAAGTTAGGACTATGTCCAAAATTGTCAAAACTGAAAACATTATTTAAGTAAAATAAAATTTCATTTTTCAAAAATGAAGAAATAAGGGTCCCAAATTTTATTTTTAATACAGAATTTGGGAGGTTGTTGTCTTCTACAAAAAATGTCGACACACTGTTGAAACCATCTATCTCTGTATATAAGACAAAATAAAATATATCAGATCGCAAGAAAGAAGAGAATTTACGAACTGCAGATAAATTATATTTATGATTAGTTTGTAAAAGATAAGAAAATAAAACAACACTAGTAGTCTTTAACTCTATCTCATTGGAGGGGATAAGGATCATTTATTAATATTATGACTGGGAAAGGAAGCTTCTTATTTGACTAATAAGTAAAGCTTTTTCACTATGTCAGAATTGAAAAGTTTAACTCAGTGCACCCAACATTTCTTCGCTGCCAGCAGGCCTATTCAGTACCCTAATGAAGTTACCTTAATATGATATAAGCCTTTACTCGCTGCTAGCAGGCTTGTTCAGTACCCTGATGAGTTAGCATATATTTCCCACATCCTCATTTTTCTTATTAAAATTTTCACCTTCATCTTTAATTTGTGACTTATTGATTGGATTTGAGCAATGATGAGAAAAGAGGAGGGGTGATATAAAGAGTTATTTATTTATTTCTGAATCATGAAATGAGAACTAAACTGCTCGTCTTATGATGTGTTATTTCCCAATCAATTAATTTATTTTAAGGGACA
>SNQJ01S0010381.1:85546-100585 GCA_010110895.2 Picea sitchensis | reverse complement strand
ATAATTGATTTCATATGTTACAATTGATATTAAACATTTTCAAAAATGGTAAAACTTATTATAACCTAATAACTTGATAGGTTAGAATTCATTGTAAATATTTTTGAAAATTATAAATTTATTATAATTTAGTTAATAAAACTTATATTAAATGTTTTTAAAATTTATTATAATTTTTTTCCCAATTTATTATAATTAGTTATAAAATTTATTATAACTTAATAACTTAATGCTTATTTATTATAAGAACAGTTATAGTTAATTAATTATTCTTTGTATCAACTAAATTATCTTGTTATGTAATCTTATTTTTTCTTCAATTTTATAACCATAAAAAATTGGTTTTATTTCTTTTTCCAACTTATGAATGTAAACTTTTATAAAACAAAACATTAAAAATTTATAAAGTTAAAAATAATTTCAATAATATTTTATAAAGAAAAAAATTAAAATTTTATAAAATATAAATATAATTTTTTTTTGAAATAAAAAGATGTTAATAATACATTGTATTACAATTAAATGAAAGATTATCATAACTACAAAAATTATAAATATATTTTACTTGAGAATAAATATTTTTTTCTAAATGTAAAAAAAATATAATAAAATAATTGCTTTCAAAATTATTTGAATCAAAGATTATTATAACATAAATAAATGGTATCATCTCATCATAGTAGTAAATAATGTCAAGCAACCACTACATAACTATGATAATTGCAATTCAAAATGCTATGAACCTAAAAAAAAATATTACAACATAAAATAAATAAATGGCATACAACTCCAAACTGTATGGGAAGATACTCTTAATGGAAAAATTATTATAACATAAACAAATTACATTATTTTATTAATGGTAGATAATTGCAACTATATATTTGTATTTGAAGCTGCTTAAAAAAATTATTATAACATAAACAAATACAAATAGCCATTATTTCATCATTGGTAGATTGATTTAAGTTACCCAAATTAGAAACTGGTGAATAGGTAGCACCCATAAATATTATTTGAAGATGTTCGGAACTAAAAGATTATTATACCATAAACAAATACAAATGACATTGCTTCATCAATCTTAGATTGATTTAGGTCACCCAAATCTCTACCCGAACCCTAACTGCATGCTTATGGAAAATGGTGAATGGGTGGCATGCATAGATATTAGATTTCATTCATCTTCATCTCTGCACATAATGAAGATAAGCTCGCCCCCCACTCATGTGCGGCCAACTTTGTAAAGTCCGGTTCTTCAGTAGCTAACTCTCTTCGTTCCATGGGTCACAAAATCGGAGATGGTTTTTATCAGATTCAAAACTAACTCAGCATTCTACACCAACTATTGAACGAAGGTTCATAAGTTAGAATTGACCAGTATCATGCTATGTTATAACGAATTTACCAGTCTGTAAGGTTCTTGCAGTGGAATTGACCAGCTTTTAAAATGCCACGTTAACGTTATCTAATTTCCCAGATGCTCCCTCCTTGCATTAGACCATAGATGATTTGTTTTCTTCATCTAGCCGAGATGAGTCTACGCCCTGTAGAACCTTTACCTTAATGTGATAAAAGTAATAGCATTATTTCATCAATGGTAGAGCCGATACAATCCAATAATGAATTATATAACAAGTAAAGTTATGACAATTGGAAGAAAATGCAATGCCAAAGGAATCATGATCAGTTGTCACCTTAACTTTAACTTTCCAATACATGGAACCATTCTTATCGCTGCAAAGTACGAAGAAAGAATGCCCATTTTGTTCTTCCGTGCAATGCCAAAGGAATCATGATCAGTTGTCACCTTACCTTTAACTTTCCAATACATGGAACCATTTTTATCGCTGCAAAGTACGAAGAAAGAATGCCCATTTTGTTCTTCCGTAACACATTCAATGTGAAATAATAGAGAAACCGCCTAAGATTTATCATCGTCATAACCACAATGTTGTAGGAAAAAACAATATCTATATTCAATATATCAGAAATACCATCATCATAACCACAATGTTGCAGGAAAAAACAATATCTATATTCAATATATCAGAAATACCATGGATTTATAAGAAGAGATGTAGAAAAATGAATGCAAGTTTATTGCGGTTAGTGACAAGAGTGTCTACAATATAGAACCGTATATACCATATAACAAATCAATCTAGCTCGCTCGCTATTACTCAGTGTTTGTCTGATTGTTCAATAATGAATCTGAATATCAACAACAGAAGAAAAAGAATACTATATTACTAGTAATGATAACAATAATACTTATCCTTTATGTATGAACAAATCCAGTAGCCGAACCTATAGCTAGATCTGGCTGCAGGCTGCTCCTATACTGTCTCTGCTAAATCTAAAGAAAACAAATACATAACTAAATCAAATGCACCACGAAGTGAAGGAGTACAGTGCATTGTGCAGTTGTTGAGTCCAATCTACTCATAGAAAGAACACCCCAGCCAATGCCGCTGCCCAAATGACGGTTTTCTCCAAGTTACTGCCGACTAAAGCACTGGATGTGCTTGCAGGCAGGTGAAACTGCAGGTGCTACTGATGGAGCGATGCTTGGTGGGCTGGTGGTGGGTGTGGCGATAGGCCGGATTTGGCCAAGGTTGGGGAGGGGACGAGAAGAATGCCGCTGTCATTCGAACATTTGTAAACCATCCATCGAGTCTCACCACAAAGGTGGTTGCAGATGAGAAGGGGCCAAAACTTAGAAGCTACAAAAATTGGATAAGACAAAGAAATCTTCCCTGCAAAATCAAATTTGGAATGGGCGCCTCGGGTTAGGGGAAAAATCAAATTTGAAATGAACTTGGATAAGAAAAATAAATCTTCTTTGCAAAATCAAATTTGAAATGGGGGCCGCGGGCTCGGAGGGAAAAATCAAATTTGAAATGGACGCGGGAGGAGAAAAGAAAGGTTATGGCACTATTAATATCTGCGTCCAATGTAAACCTGCCCACGTCAACTTTTCAAATTTTGAGAGCTGTGAGGATGACGGTGCTAACGCCGTTTATGTCACGCCCATGCTTGGAATTTCAAATTTATTTTGGCTGTTAATTAAAAATTTGATGATAATAATTTGATTTTCATGATTTTCATTTTACGTTTTTATAACGCCGTTTATGTCGCGCCCATGCCTGAAATTTCAAATTTATTTTGGCTGTTAATTAAAAATTTGAAACTCCTATGCCTAGAATTTCAAATTTATTTTGGCTGTTAATTAATTTGATGATAGTAATTTGATTTTCATGATTTTGATTTTACTTTTTTATACAGATTCATGAATGTCAATATTACTTATCAAAATCAATGAATACAATTAATATTAATTCTCTCGTGATTGAGTGCATACACCTTTATCAAAATTAATGAACATAATTTGTTGCCTCTAGTTTTCTACAGGGTTATCACCTCCGCAACAAACGAACAAAACAAATGCTTAAAGTTCTACCTCTTTCAAGTTTCTATTCGTGAAAGACTACAGTCATCACCAAATAAATGATATCTCTAAAAATGGAGTTATTATTAAAAAAAATAGTCATTTTATATATAATATATATAATAGTTATGACTTTATGTAGTCTAGTTAAAACCAAACAAAATGCATCCCACTTCGTGTTTTTCAGAGCTTGGGCCTGCACAACTTCTACCCTCCAACCCATTCCTTCATTGGTAGAGGTATTAATGTAGTCTTCTATATTGTGATGGTAGTTAGAGTCTTGGGAGACATAAGTTTGAGTTAAAGATGGATAGATAGAGAAGGGTGAAGCTCTAAATTGGTTATAACTAATGAAGGTAGTAGCCAGCGAACAAAAAATCATTATTTGAGTAAGGCAGTCAATAACAATACAATATGTAAAGTTGAAATTATTAAAAAAAAAAAATTCAAATTTTACATAATTATCTTAAAAATCAATTGATTTGATTATCTAAACTTACAAAATTCAAATCGTCAAAATTTGTGAGAGAATAAAAGACTTACAAAATTTAAAAAGAGTATCTTATCATGTGATTCTTAATGCAGATCCAATAAAACCATTGTCAGTTAACAAAAGGGAGTAGACCCACTGTCACCGGAGCCAAACAAACCGAGCGATTGATTCTTCACCATAGTGTAGAGCCAAGAAAACCTGCAGTCCATTGGAGCCAAGCAAACCCAACTATTGATTGTTCACCATAATGTAGCCTAAACCATCGCAGCTGAACAGATTATGTAAAACCCTTGTGAGTTAACATGAGTTAACAAAAGGGAGCAAACCCACGATCCACTGGAGCTAAGAAACCCAACGAGTAAAACCAACCCTTATAAGTCAACCACTGAATAAAAGTTAAACCCTTGGAAGCATAGCAGACCCACCACTGAATAAAACCTTTGAAAGATAAGGGAACGAGCCGAGCAAACCCAACATTGGGTAGAGCCAAGATGAATGGTTTATGGCCCATGGTAAATTGAATTCGAAATTCAAATGAAAACCCGGTATATGAATTGGTATGTGGAGTGGACAAGTCACAACAAAATATTATTAACATTGAATTCAAAATTCAAATGAAAACTCTGTACGTGGATTGGCATGTGGAGTGGACAAGTTACAATACAATATTATTAACTATCATTTATTTCTTTAGCTAACCACATAACACCATCCCAGCCATGTGTATACTCTATACCATACCATAGAGCCTATAGATACCTACTAAAATTTCTGACAGGTATCGGACTTAGTTAAATGTCAATTTGACAGGTTCACAATTTTTATGTAGGTAATTCTTGATGTGTGGAGTATTAATTCACATGTCAAATATGTTAGAAATTAATTAAACAACCAGTCTGGTAGTTGATGGAAATAAGCTTGCAATAAATGCACTGACTACACCGAATTCAGTAAACTCTTAAAATAAGGAGAAACATCTGGAAGAAGCAATTCCATCCATTGATCTTGAAACTAATCAACGGTGGAGCTTATCCCACCACTGTATAAATACTCATGATTGTAATGCAATAGACAAGTCAATTGTGTGTTCTTTGTGTCTCTCGTTGTTATGGTCGTGTGAGTTTTTTCTGATTTGGTATCAGAGCCAAGAGAGTCGTGAGGGCCGTGTGAGCCGGAGAGGCCTGAGAATCGAGAGTAATCTGAGGTGTGTTGACTTGTGTTAAAGAGAAGTGAGGTCTGAGAGTTGTGAGGGCCGTAAGAGCCAAAAGAGTGTTGAGAGCCATCACTATTGTTTGTCGTGAAACAGAGGGCTGTGAGATAGAGTTTGCTTTTCCACTATGCACTGAGGAGGTTAAGTGATCCGCATACACCAGAACTATGTGGCTAAGAGGACCGATCTAGAGGGCCAATCAAAGCTTTGTTGAGTTGAGAAAGAATCCGTGGATGTGTGAAGAAATTATGTGGTGAGCTGTGAAAAAAAATAAAATTAGGTTGTTTGGTATTTTATCTCGGAGTCGTATGCATATTGTCTTTTTTTTAATGGCCTAGTTGCTTTGGCTTTGGTTTGATTTGAGTAGAAGTTGAATTTGTCTTTTATGGTTGTGGTAATTTTGGAAGAAGTAAGAAAATAAAAGTAATTTTGTTTTATGGTGCTGGTAATTTTGCTGTTGGATTTAAGTGAATGGAAAGTGAATTTTAACATATCATTTATTGAAGAATATAATGGTGGTAGTGTGTTAATCTAAAATGTGTGTTTATTTGTAACGGTTCAACATGTTTATCTTGTGAAGATGAGATGATATTGTGATTGGGGTCACAATTTTAATTATTGATTGGCATAGAGTTTCTACATTGGGTTCTAAAAGGCCTAGATCATTTTAAAATGATTTTAGTGTTTTTTAAAGATGACAAATATCATGGGAGATTCATATATAAATGAATCAAATAAGTTAGATGGAGAAAATTATGTCAATTGGAAGTTTAAGTTGCAGACGTTGATGGAAGGATACAATTTTTGGTCGATTGCATGTGGAGACGAAGTAAAACCAGTAGCCCCAACAACGTCAGTTCAAGATTGGGAGTGACGAGAGACTAAAGTGAAGGTGCTATTGAGGATTTTTGTCAAGGACAATATCATCCCACACATTAGGGAATGAAAAACATCCCATGAAACTTGGGAGACACTTAAAGGTTTGTATGAGACGACGAACACAAACCGTGTATTGTTTTTGAAGAGTAAGATTTATTCAATTAAGATGGAGGAGAATGAAAATATCAGTAACTTTCTTTCTAGAATCAAAGGTTTGAAAGATAAGCTAGGATATATCGGTGAAAAGATTTCTAGTACTGACCTGGTCACTGTCACATTAAATGGCATGTTAGATGAATATCAAATGTTCATTACTGGTCTTGCAGCTAGGGAAAAGGCCCCTACTTTTGATGAATTGACATGTATTCTTTTGCAAGAGGAGGAGCACAAAAAGAATCTCAATGGAAGATCTCACAATTCAGATCTAGCATTGGTGGAGAAAGGGAAACAACCCTACAAAGGAAATCCATGGAGAAGAGATAAAGAAGGAAGACCACATACAAAACCAGATAATGGTAGGGCACCACCAAGCACAAACACAAATGTGAAGAAGAATGGAGGATGCTACTACTGTGGTAAGTTTGGACATTATGCTAAAGATTGTAGGAGGAGGAAGTTTAATGAGTCCAAATATAACAAGCATTCAAGAAATTTTGTTGATAAAGGTGCCAAAGTATGTGATGATTTAAAAATGTTAAGTTGTTTGTTTCTGATGCTTCTTTATCAGCAGACACTGATGATGCTAATGCCTAGTTTATTGATTTTGGTGCTTCAATTCATATGTCATGTAATAGGAATTGGTTTGATACATATCATGAAAACATTGATGATATTCATAAGATCTATCTAGGAGATGATAGGTCACATGAAATTAAAGGGTATGGAGATGTATCTGTGACTTTGCCTACTGGTGAGGTGAAACAAATCCATAATGTAATGTATGTGCTAGGCATAAAGAAGAATTTAATTTTGGTATCCACCATTGCAGATCAAGATCTAAAAGTAGAATTTGTTAAGTCACAATGTGTGGTGAAAGACATACATGATCACTACAAAATCATTGCAAGAGGATTTAGAGTTGGAGGACTATATAATTTTGATGTTACAAGGAGGGATCATCAAGCGTTGGCATCCACAACTATGTCAATGGAAGAGTTATGGTATCAAAGGTATGGACACCTAAACCATAATGATCTAATGATGCTTCAAAAGAAAGAAATGGTAGAAGGTCTTCCAATGTTTAAAAGTGAACATGTTGAATGTGAAGGATGTGCATTAGGAAAACAACATAGAGAAGAGTTTCCTATGCACATAGACAAAAAAAGGAGAGAAATTCTTGAACTAGAGCATATTGATGTTTGTGGACCCATGCAAACTAGATCTCTTGGAGGAGCATATTATTTCCTTATCTATATTGATGATAGCACTAGATACACTTGGGTCTATTTTATTTGAAAGAAAAGTGATGTCTTTGAATACTTTAAAGAATTCAAGAATATGGTTGAAAAGCAAGAAAGAAGGAGCATAAAGATTCTCAGGTCACATCAAGGAGGGGAGTATACATCAGGGGCATTCTTCAGGTATTGCAAAAATAATGGGATTCAACAACAGTTTATAGTGCCACATACTCCTCAACAAAATGGAGTAGCAGAAAGGAAAAATAGAATCTTGGTTGAATGTGCTCGCAGTATGAGAAAAGGTAAAAATCTTTCTAATGGTTTTTTGGGCTGAAGAAATTAATATTGTTGTATATCTAAAAAATAGGAGTCTTACAAAAATTTTAGAGCACAAAACACCTTTTGAAGCTTTTTATGGATATAAACCAGAAGTGAGTCACTTGAGAATATTTGGGAGTAAAGCATTTGCTCACATTCCAAAAGAAGATAGAAGAACGCTTGATGCAAAGGCAATCAAATGCATATTTATTGGTTATTGTACAACATATAAAGCCTATAAGATGTTTGATCCTAACAATCATAAGTTGTTTTCAAGTAGAGATGTGTTGTTTCATGAAAATGCAGATGAAGTACGAAAAACATATGATTATGATCCATGGAATCTAGCTAAAGAAATTGATGAAAATGCTAAAGAAGAAGAAGAAGAAGTCCAAGGAGAAGCTTAAAGCATCATAGATTCTACATGTAGCCAGGGCATGCCTAGAAGAGGTGAAGGAACTCCACAAAGAAGTGAAGAACTAAGGAGGACAACAAGACAATCTAAGATCCCTGTTAGGTATAGATACTATGCCTTAATAAATCAAGCTATGGATGTGGTAGAACCTTTAAATTATGAGCAAGCTAAAGACCACAAAAAATGGATGGATGCCATGAAGAAAGAATATGACTATAATTAAAAATGAAACATGGGTTTTGATGGAATTGCCTAATAACAAAACCCCCATAAGATCAAAATGGTTTTTCAAATATAAATTTAATGTTGATGGTAGTATAGACAAATACAAAGCTATATTGGTTGCCAAAGGTTAATCACAGAAAGAAGGGATAGATTATGAAGACACTTTTTCTCCTATAGCAAAAATGAATACTATTAGATTAGTGATTGCATTGGCTACCAAGTACAATTGGAAGTTGCATTAGTTAGATGTCAAGTCAGCATTTTTGAATGGAGAATTAAAAGAAGAGGTTTATCTTGTTCAACCAGAGGGGTTTGTGAAGAAAGGACAAGAACATCTTGTATGCAAATTGAAGAAATCTTTATATGGAGTTAAACAGACACCTAGGTCATGGTATGAGAAAATTGATACATTTTTCTTTCAACAAGGCTTTATAAAAAGTAAAAGTGATCCAAACCTGTATATCAAGAAAGATAGAAATTGTCAAATTGATTTGATTTCTCTATATGTGGATGATCTTATCATAACATGAAGTGTTATTGGGTTGATTGAAGAGATCAAAAGAAAGTTGTCACAATAGTTTGAAATGAAGGATCTTGTACATTTACATTACTGTTTAGGTATTGAGGTATGGAGACAAAATGGTAAGACCTTAATCACACAAAGAAAATATACAAAGGAGGTACTCAAGAGGTTTAATATGAACACATGTAAGCCAATATCCACTCCATTAGAACAAAATGTTAAGCTCAGCAATAATGATGACTCAAAAGAAGTGGGTGGTACTTTGTATCGGCAATTGGTGGGAAGTCTAAATTATCTCACCACAACCAGGCCAGATATTGCACATTCAGTTAGCATTCTTAGCCAATTTATGGCTAATCCTCATGAGAATCATTGGAAAGTTGCCAAGAGAGTCCTTCGATATTTGAAAGGGACTATTGATTTTGGTATTGAGTATACTAATGATTTTGATGTTGAGTTGATAGGTTTCTCAAATTCTGATTGGGCAGGAGATCCAGATGACAAGAAATCTACTACAGGATATGCATTCAGTATTGGATCAGGGATCATCTCCTGGAGTAGTAAGAAACAACCAACTATTTCTTTGTCATCCTTTGAAGCTGAGTACAAAGCATTATGCACTGCGACCTGTGAAGAAATTTGGCTAAGGAGGATACTTGAAGATGTTGGAGAAAAACAAAAAGTACCAACAATCATCCAATGTGACAACCAAAGTTCCATCAAACTGGGAAACAACCCAGTGTATCATGCTAGGTCAAAGCATATTGAGATACACTATCATTTTGTAAGAGAAAAAATATAGTCAAATGAAATAGATGTATTGTATTGCAACACAAATGATAATGTTGCAGATATATTTACAAAGCCTCTTGGGAAGGCTAAGTTTGTAATATGTAGAGATAATATAGGTGTTGTAAAGGTTGTTTAATTAAGGGGGAGTGTTAGAAATTAATTAAACAACCAGTCTGGTAGTTGATGGAGATAAGCTTGCAATAAATGCACTCACTACACCGACTTAGGTAATCTCTTGAAAGAACCAGAAACATCTAGAAGAAGCAATTCCAACCATTGATCTTCAAACTAATCAACGATGGAGCTTGTCTCGCCACTGTATAAATACTCATGCTTGTAATGCAATAGAAAAGTCAATTGTGTGTTCTTTGTGTCTTTGGTTGTTATGGATGTGTGAGTTTTTTATGATTTAGTATAAGAGATTGGATCTTGGTTTCACTCCCTCACGGGAGGGCCCAGGATCCTGAGAGGAGATTCACCTAGCCAGGATGAGGAAATTTTGTGAGGCTGAGAGCCGAGATCGAGAGCAGTAAGCTAGGAGAGGACCTGCAGTGCCAGATAAGAGTCACAGAGTAAGTGGAGATTGCGCTTGTCAGAATAGTTGAGGGAGCCGAGTCGAAGCTGAGAAGAGGAGGCCATCGAGGGTTTCATGTTGGAGGTAGCCATCAAACAGAGCCACCCCCATTTCTGTTCTTAGTGAGAGTTGGAAACTATGCATATTTGGAGAGCAGAGAAAGTCGCAGCTTCCAGGAAAGACGTAAGAGCAGAGAGGTCGGGTCCCACACATGGATTTGGGACGATAGAGAATTTAATTGAAGTCGAATTCACTAGAATGCAATTTTCGACAGCTTCACCAATTACAGAGGAGGCCAGAATGATCTTGAGCAGGTCATTCCTCTCATGGATAGAATCCAAAATACAACCAACATGAGAGTTTAAATAGAAATGCAAAGTGCAATAACGAGCCATTGTAGAATTTTGGGTTTGAATAAATGCCTATGAAGCAGCTTTATTTCTGGAAACCGAATGTCGGGGTGCCTTTGACAAAACAAATGATCGTATTTCTCTGCAAGTGCATAGAAGAAGCAAATGCCTCCAGAGAGTCCCTTGTCAAGGCTAATGTTGTTCAGTATCACCCCATCCTGAAAGAGGAGACTCAACGGGTCGATTGTGTTAGAGATTTTTTTGGGATATCATTGGAGGAGTAGCCTGACAAACACTTCTTTGTTATAAGGGAAAACTGCCTGGTGGTGGAAAATCTCCAGTCCTACAGAAAGACAATTTCCCTCGCTTTTGAGGGTGTTCAATACAAATTTGACAAAATTTGGCAAAGGCAAATTCAATGTCTGGTTTTCCGAGCTTGTGAAAGGACCATTTCTCATCACCGTGGAGAAGTCTAGGCATATGCTTTGATGCTGCAAGGATGCGTGAAGATGAAGGCTCTTTCTGAAGGTAAAAATTTACATGCCCACATTATCAAAATTGGATGTGTTTGACAAATCTCAGGACAGGATATGGTGTCCTGGACTGTGATAATTTCAGGATATGTTTAGAATGGACTTTTTTCTTGAAGAATAGAGGAACACACAACGCTCTTCTTTTGTCTTGTGATGGAGAAAGTAAAATTTCTTATTGGAGTGTTAATCTAGGTATTTACACAAGAAATTTTGAAGGTAGTATGAGTCGTGTGATTTCAAATTAGAGTTGGCAGACTTATGATGTTAAGAGTGAGTGTTGTTTCCATTTTAATGGGCATACAAAGCCTATGCACTTTTTTCAGAAGTGGATAATATTTAGCATTTGTTGTGTTAATTATATGTATAGTTTTAATAAGAAATGGGCTTATTGGGAATATTGAATGAGTTCATATGTAATGGGCATGTAATTTGTTGGGCATTTATTAAAGAATGTGGAATTTTTGTACCTGAGATAAAATGATGCATATATGATGTAAGGGGTGCATGATCGGTAGTACCTGACACCCTAGAGGTTTTTTGAGTTGTAAAACTTAGCCATAGGCATAGGCAAGCTATATTCCCCAAGAGGTTGTTGATCCAAAGTTGTAAAGCTTAGCCATAGGCAAGGCAAGCTATATTCCCCAGGTGTTTAGTAAGCCCTGTTAAGATAGGCCTACATGGATTAGAGTGATCATGTAGCGTGTATCCCTCTTAGGCATAAAGAGTGAATGTGGCATCAAGCTATGGAATTAACCACTAGGTAGGTACGAGGGTGGTAGGTGTACTCGTATCTAATTTTGATGGTGATCGGAAAAGTTAGATCTTCGATTAAGGGGAGGACTGTGAGATTAAGTAATCTCAAAGTGTGAGTTTGTTGAGACCATGTTATCTAATATATTTATGAACCATGTATGTGAAAAGGATACCTATAGAACTAGAGAATACAACGGATGGTACCCATGTATCTCGGTAGATGGATCTCTTTTTATATGGACATCAATGATTAGTTGTTTGCAGGTGCAAAAGGAAGACACAAAAGTTTGAGCATTAATCGATGTTATGCAGGTACAAAGAAGAAGAAAAAATGTTTGAAAATGAAACTCATAGTTCGTGGTCAGCCAAAACCACCAGTGAGAAAAGTTCATGGTCAACTAGAAACCACTTGGTGTGATTGTTCCTGAGCATTGTAATGGTTAGGGGTAAGCAGTAAAATCCCAAGGTGATTTACGATGAGGGATTTTATGTAGGTAATTCTTGATGTGTGGGGTATTAATTCACATGTCAAATACAGGTTGGCGGACCAAATAGATGCTACAGGACATCAAATTCTAGGCCTGGTCACGCCCCGTTAAGAAAAATGAGTAGCCTAGCTATCAACCGGAAATTCCAAATGGATAGGAGTCGTGACCGGGAGGATGGACGAAAAGTGGTGGCCGACAAAGGTGCCTTTCATTTTCNCGTGTACTAGATTTCCAACCTTCCCATTGAGAATTACCCATTCAACCCAGCCTGGTTCTAGTACCTCAAATGTCGCAAGTAGTCTAAGAGTATCTCCTTATCATTTTTTACTTCCTCTGGAATCATCTTTCACATCTTCTCTACAAGAAGAGATAAGATACATTCCATATCCCTAACCTAGCGCAACTGATAATCTCTCACCACAATTGAATCATACTTCCACCCTTTAGTGTCACGTCTAGGGTATCTCCAATCGCTTTCAATGA
Source organism: Picea sitchensis (assembly GCA_010110895.2). Lineage (NCBI taxonomy): Eukaryota > Viridiplantae > Streptophyta > Pinopsida > Pinales > Pinaceae > Picea > Picea sitchensis. Next base: position 87,701 of record SNQJ01S0010381.1, on the reverse strand, counting down.
TTGACCATAATAATAGAAGAACAATAATCATTACACTATATTTGTACTTTTATCATTATTTTTAAATACATCCAAGGTTAACCAAAAATAATTATTCTTGTTAAGGCAGTAAAATTGGTGAGGCAAGGAAAACGACTAACAAATGAAAAAAAATGTTATCAATCTTTTTTTTAATTAATTCAATTTGTATGACTCAAGGAAAAATAATTGATGCCATGGAGATGACTAAGAAGATTCTTAATTATAAAAGGCTTTGAAAATCCAAGATTGACTCATCGCTTTATAAATCGAAGGAAATTGTGGTAAGAGTTTTGCTAGTTAAAATCAATTGAGTAAAGTTAGAACTAATCTTTGGATATATTAGATATCCTATTCGACTAATAATAATTTTGTTTCTGAATTAATCCATATCCTAAAAGAAAAACAACCAATGATTTAAATTCACATATCGGGGCCTCGGGCCAACAAATGAATATAGGAATAGAAATGGTGATCGTTTATAAGAGGTAGATTATACAATTTTATATCCGATGAGAAGGGAAATAAGATATCGAACTCTTAACATAAAATTTTATCTATTAAAACAATAACAATCATTCTTGTCGATTAGAAAATATATAAAAATGGAACAAAACATTAAAGAACCATACACATTCGAAGCATATTAAAACAACTAGAACATCTGATGATGATCTGAATTAACCAAAACAAATACGATTACTAGAGATTATTGTTGTGAAGTTTCACCTTTGTTTAGACCTGTGCAATGTTCTTTTAGCTTGTTAATCCAAGGACTTTACCAGTACCTTCGAGCGAATGCTAGGGGTACTCTTCTTTCCTGTGATCCCCCCGAACCACAAAGGGGCTACACACAAAAAAATAGAAACTCAATAGCACAAACTTGTCCTCACAAGGAGAGGCTTCCACCTCTTCGCACAAGCTTGAACCCATCTCTCAAAAGTTAACTCAATAAATAAAAATTTTGGCAGCATAACATTCATCAAACAATAAAGTAATTTCTCTCTTCCTCTCCATCTCATTTATAAGAAATTTTGCAATGAAACTTGTCCTCTCATGAACAAATAATCAATTTTTAATAATTTAATTAAATGTTATTCACCCACTACACTTGTCACACTCTCCCCAAGTGACATATGTTAATTCCCTTTTTATTTGATTTAAATAGACATTTTCCGTCACTTCCCCCAATTTGTTCATATTTTTAATCTTAGTTGTCTCTTAGTTCCCCAATCCCTCATTTGTTTTGTGTCCCTAACTAAATTTCAGTATGATTTGGATTAGGAGTATTATTTCAGTTAGGATTAGTGGTTGATTGACTCAAGATGCTACTCTATGTGGACCACCTATTGTCTCATGTTCTTATTTTATTTTTATTTAAAAATCCCTTTTATCATTTTCATGCACACATGTGCATCTACTCAACTTTATTTTTATTTATTCTTTTACTTAACTTACTAGTATAATTCCCTTCATTTCATTTTAATGTTTTAATTTAGACAAAACTCTTAGACTTAGACTCTTTGTTAGATTTCTTGTTTATAATTTAATAATTAGTTTTATGCTCTTTCTAACAATGTCTATGTATTTTATTTTAATTTTCTAGGCCTTCTATATTTTTTTGACTCACATTTTGTATGCACGACCTGCCCTTTAAGATGAAATTTCATGCTCTAAGGGTGCCACTCACCACTAAATAGTTTTGAAGTTTGTTAGACACTTGGAGTCAACACAGGGTAAAATCATGAAGGTGGGTAACATTTGCACGTCAAATTGAACGGCGCCCTCGAAATTTGTGTATAATGTTTTTCAGATGAATTATTTCCCCATGGTAAGCATATTTTGGCTGAAAGACTTTTCAACCGAAAGGTTTATTTTTAACAGATTCCATTAAAAACTAGGTTTTAGCTGAAAGAATATTTCGGTCAAAAACTTGAAAATGGGACTGTTTGCAGGAAAATGCAAATTCTCTCCATCTTACTTGATCCTTAGAAGTAGTGGACTCCTACAAATACTCATAATTTAGTTTCAGAATTGATACCAACATTTTAAAAATTGAATCTACTTTCATTGGATATAATTTGTTTTCATTTTCATTGTTTTTATCTAATTTTATTTAATTTTATAAAAAAATCAC
>SNQJ01S0010381.1:22877-85515 GCA_010110895.2 Picea sitchensis | reverse complement strand
AGTGAAATGAAAAATCCATATCTCTAAAAATACACAGTGGAAAATTATGAAAAAATTATATTCATAATTCTTGAATTGTTATCTTCAGAAGGGTATTTTTATATTTTAATTTTAATTAAAACTTAATATAGATACAAGGTGTAGGAAAGCATGTGTTTAAAATCTCCAACGTTTTCAACTTGGTCAACTTCAAAAAAATTTAGAAATTATAATATTCATCCATTAGATTCAAAATTATAGTCATAATAAAATAGAGTCTGTATCGATTGTTGTAGTATATTTTGTTTCTTAAAAACATAAGTTTAATAATAGATATATTGTTGTGGGAAAAAATAACTCATTATCATTCCTTTCATGTTTAAGGAACGTATTGTTAAACAATTGTCAAATTGACATATCAAATATTAATAAAAAAAATTGAAAAATAGTCATTGGAAAGCTAACAAAATTCTTCAAAAGTTTTGTATTTACTGTAAAGTGAAATTATAAATAAAAAAAATACTTTTGTATGCCATAAGTTGAGGAACTTGTGAAAATACAGCTTTTTTTGTCATAAAACAGGCAAAAGTGTTACCCATCTTCATTATTTACCCTCACACCATTGGTCGACCTTGTGAGAGACTAGGGGATTTTCTAAGGAATAAGGGTTTCACATTATTGTGCACCCCTTTGATTTCTTCATGAGTGACTGTCTCAGTCTGCCCTCATGACATTATGGACCTCTCAGACTGAGGTAATCGTTAAAATTCATTCAGGTCATGGCGGGAGTGCTAGTAGGTTGAGAGTAGGATGTTGCCACATCTCTCCCTCATCTATCTGGTTTCTCTATATGACCCCTTTACTCCATATGTGAGTTGTATTAGCAAGCGTCATGAATCTTGCAACCAGTGACAAGAATAATGTCAATAATTCATATACATAACATCCATATTGAAATCATCCTATAAATCATGCGTGTAATCAAATACTCAAACCAAAATACAAGCCCACTCCCTGACTCAATCTAGAGTCCAAGGAAGTCTGTTGATGCCATCAACATCCTCAACCTGTCACTTTTCCTACACACTCATGAAAACTCATCATAATACCTGTCAATATATACATCTATAAAAGAACATATAAATCTCAATACTCAACATAACATAACTCATAATCAAAGCAAAAATCATAATGTACCATAACCAGATCATTTTCTCGCAAGTGTCCTCAAATAATAAGTTAGTATTCAAATATGATCAGTGGAACTGGATGTTACAAAGGGAACCTAGATTTTCGAACCCCAATGTTATTGTATTGGAAGAAACTCTTGAGGAAGAAAAAATTGTGAATATTAACCAAGAATCAAACTTTATTCAAGATGGAATTTTTGAATCAATATAGATGGATGAAGGAGAATCATCCTTTTACATTTTTAATGAATAAAAAGAGTTTGATATTGTGCAAGAAAATATTTTCCAAACAAGAAAACAAGCAAACAAGTTCAAATCAAAAGAAGCACTAGAAAAGGTAAAGATGAAGGAAAATCAAGCAGAGACAACAAAGAAACAAGTTGTTGTTAACCATGCCAAGAATCCACAACAAATGAATTTTAATGTGATTGATGATTCATCTAAACTTAGAATTACGTTTCCTTTCATGGAAGTAGTCAAAATACCACAACAAAGAGAGAAACTGTTAAGAGTACTTGATGACTTCGATACAAGAATGGAAGTTGCGGTTATAAGTTCCAAACAACAACAAAACTTCTCATCAGTAAAACCAAGAGGAAAAGCTCCACCATTATATATTACCATAAAGAATCATGATATTGGTTTGCACAATTGTTTATTTGATAGTGGGGATACTATGAGATTGGAGAAGGAATTTATGGAATTGACTCAAGAAAAGGCCCAACTTCTGGAAATATTAATGATTTTTGTGCATGGATAACTGTCTCGCCTCACATTATGACAATTTTTAGCAATATAGTGGTATATCTACCTCCAACATATGGAATTTTTCTTGGAATATATTGGTGTTTCAATATTGGAGGTTATATCATGAAAGATTAAAGTTTTATGATGTTTCCTTAGAAGGATAAAAAAATGGTTAAAGTTCCCAAGAAAATTAGAAAACCCATGTCCTTCAAGAAGAAATAAAACGAGTTAATGTGGAAATACCTTGAAACTAGAATGGGAAACTATGTTGTTTTTTATATGGAACAACCCAACACTGTAAGTCAAGACAAGGATAATTATTTTCAAGTATTATGGGATATGTCTTTTGAGAGTGCTTGTTCCAAATATGGAAACATAGCAAGAATCATATTTAAAATCCCTGAATCTACTATATACCCATATAAAATTAGACTTGAATTTCCATGCACTAATAAAGAGGAAGAATATGAGGAATTGAATCAAAGTATGATACTCTCCCTTGAATTGAAAATTGAAAACTTGGTGGGCATTAGATATTCATAGTCGATTATTAGTCACATCAGAAGGAAATATATTATCAAGAAGGAAAAATTTAAAAATTATGGAAGGACAGTTTTGGAGCTCATGAATTCCTTCAAATATTTCAATATATATATATATATACATACATATATATATATATATATATATATATATATATATATATGTATTTTTAAGTAAGAAGTAAAATATATTAAAACCTTCCAGAGGCAAAAGGGAGATCCCAAGTACAATGATAGTCTAACTATGCTGATGGGGCTGCCCCAACAGAGGGGAAACCAACCCAATCAACAACTTAGTCATCATAAATTTTATAAAGCCTACTTAGCATTAAAGTCTGAGACTACATGATCAGCAACAAAAATTGACACGTAACCTAGATGCTTGACACGTAACCTGACCAAGTACCTTGGAGATCCCTGGACCAAGGTTCCTCTTCGATGATCGCTATTCCATCCCCCCATTGCACTTCGACCTTCACAGTGGTGTCGATGCTCTGACTTCTCCTCGCGGTGTCCTACATCTGAGGCTCGACCACGGTCTCGCTATCATTTCTTTTCCCCTCGATCTCTTCTCCAAACTGCATCACAACATCTTCGCCGTGGGGGGTTGCGTCGGGTTCCTTCCGCTCATCTGTTTTGATGCCCACAATGTCATCAGTTGGTCCAGGCTTAGAGGTCACTCCTCCCGTGTCTGGAGGGACAACCTCCTGTAGAGAGGAAAGGAGCTGGAGGAGGAGCTCAATCTTCTCATTGTTTAGCTCTAGGAGAAACTGTAAATCCTCCACCCCCTGGCGAAGTTCGAAGACTAGGCCATGGAGGATGGACAACTTGTCTTTGAGTTGCTCATCATGGATTATGTCCGCAGAGGGGTGATCCTTATGGAATTGGTCACGCGAGGGAGATGGGTTCTGGGCTGTAGGGGTACCAGGAAGAGCCAAGAGAGGTGGGTGGGGTGGGGCAGCCATCGACAGTGAATGAATGGTGCACAAGGCCGAGCTGAGCGAATGAGGAATGAGTGCAAGGTTATGGATGGATGCTCTCGAGGGAGATTGCATAGAGGGGGGAGCCGTAGGCCGACGAGGTCTCCAGGGAGAGCCCCGTCATGGCCTCCCTCTCAGCCTTGGCTTGTGGTTCGGCATGGAAGGTTTGTTGCAGTAGGCGAAGGTACAGAAGTTAAGGGGAGTCTCTGGGGGGCCGCCTGCACTATCCCGTGTCGACCATGGGCTCGGGTGGGAGAGCGCCTTTAGCCACCAGCTTAAACAATGATCCATTACTAGCAGTAGAGCCATAGAAATCACGTTGGAAGGGAGAGGCGTTAATGCCCGCTCGATTGACATGAGAGGTATTAAAGTTGCGGGAGGGTGGCGGGTGGTGGCACGAGCCCATCACATGGATCCATGCCCCACTATCAAGCTTCGTCCTCCTCCGTTTGCCAAGTGTCACCCATTAACACCCCATCCGAGGAAGCATCCACCACTCTAGCTTTGCAAATGCACTGCTGAAGAATGGGGTGATCAGGTTCCAGGGCTGAGTTGCACATGAGTTTCGACTCTCGCCGATTGATGCCTATATTGGCTAGTTCATCCGCCACTTGATTCGCATTTCTTCTGACGTGGGCAGGGATGATAGCCAGATCTGGTCGCAAGGAATCAGTGATACTTTGCAATCCATGCAAGAGTCGCCAACTGGGTGAGATTCTGTTTGGGTTGGCTCCATTTAGAATTTTCTACAGCAGGTTGATGATGATTTAGGAGTCTCCCTCCACGACTAACTTGGAAAAGTTGTTTTTGATGGCCATTTGTAGTCCCTTAGTAAGACCCCAGATCTCTACTGCATTATTAGTGGAGTTTCCTATGGAACCAGCGCCAATGAGAAGGATGTTCCCATTGTGATTGCGGAAGACTATTCCATAGCCTGCTGGTCCTGGATTTCCCTTAGAGGCCTCATCGAAATTGAGCTTGATGAAGTCCTCCAGAGGGGGGAACCAAGAGGTGGGGCTACTCTGAGGGGGGGCAGGTGCAGAAGGAGAATGAGTCTGAAGGGAGGAGGGTGAAGACCAGAACCAGAGGATGGGGAGTTCATCTGGGTACATGTTGAGGTAATCTTCGGCTCGGAGCTTGGGGGGGAGGGATTCCAGGATGTTACAGTAGCACAGTTTCCATCGGTGCTGCCATGGGAGGGATAGGCCTTTGAAGAGTCTGTTGTTCCTTTCTTTCTAGGTTTTCTAGAGAATAAATCTTGGTATAAGCTGCCAGACATGATTGAGGAGGGGTGAACGGAAAGATTGGTCCTGCTAGTTAGCAATGGTCTCCAGAATGTTGTCCCTATGGCAGTTGGAAGTACGCATAACCAGTGCCACTTCATCCCATATCTGGGCAGTGTAATGGTAGGAGTTGAGGAGATGGTTCATTGTTTCCTCTACCTCGCAACAAAGTAAGCACATAGAAGGCCGCACAAAGCCCCTTTTCACTAGGTTGTCCCAGGTGAGAATGCTGGAATGTGTGACTAGCCAGAGGAAGAGGGTAATTTTAGGCCAATGCTTAAGATTCCAGAGCTTGCTCCATAATTGCGTGTTGGGGAGGGGTTCTGAGGGGTCCCTGAGCCGGTATGCTTCTCACGTGCTGAAGGTGCCTTGTGGTTTGTGTCCCCATCTCAAAATGTCCTCTCCTGCTATTATGGGAATTCTCCGCTTCTCCAATTCTTCCTGCAGAGGACCTAGATTCTCGTTTGGCTCCAAGTCGAGGCATTCCCAATCCATGTGCCACTGGTGCCACGTATCATCCTGGGGGTCGACCTTCCAGTAATTGGCCACTCTTATCGGTCCTGCCCGATTGGCCTGAGTGCAGATATTAAGGGCCCATTCCTCATTACCTAGGATCAACCATTGTTGCCAAGAGTCTTGCCAAAACAGGGCAGTCTTCCCATTCTGGATTTCCCAGAAAGCATGTTCAGTCACCAGTTGTCTATTTTGCATGGCCGCAATCCAGATTAAGGAGCCCTGGTTGTCTTCGTTCCACAGGATTAAGTTTTTCTCTGCCACAATTGGAGCATATTTCTTTCTCCAAAGTCGGGCCCAGAGGTCCTTGGGGATTTTTAGCCAATGCCACCAAATCTTGGCACTGAGGACCTTGTTCATGATGATAGGATCCCTTAGACCTAGGTCGCCTTGCTCCTTGGGTCGACAGAGCTTGTCCCAGCTGACCAAAGCCATTTTCTTCCCTGTATTGAGTCCCTTCCAAATGAAGTTTCGTTGAATGCCTTTGATGGTATTGAGCACAAACTTTGGAGCGGCTAGCGTTGAGAAGGAATAAATTGGGAGGGCTTGGAGGATAGCCTTGAGAAGAATGAGACGGCTGGGAAGGTTAAGAGCTCTGTAGGTCCAAGAGGACAACCGCTTGGAAAAGGAAGACAAGAGGTGCTCCCACGAGGAGTTTCGGAGTGCAGTATCTATTAGTGGGATGCCGAGGTATTTGGACGGAAGGGAGCTTCTGTTGAAACCGAGAATGCTAGAGATGTGGCGCTAGATCAAAGGGGGAGTATTGAAGAAAAATACCTATGATTTGTCCTTGTTACAGTCCAGACCGGAAGCATCAGAGAAAGTTTGGAGGATATCCAGGAGAGAGTTAGCTTCTCGGACCATTGGGCTACCCATTAGGAGGGTGTCGTCAACAAATTGACTGTGCGAGATAGGAGGGGAGATGCCATGGAGGGGCAGCCCTGAAAATTGTTTATTTCCAATCGCTGCATGGATAGATCTACTGAGGCCTTCAGCCGGGATTATGAAAAGGAAAGGGGAGAGGGGATCGCCTTGCCTGATCCCTCTAGAGGGGGAGAAGGGTTGCGAGGGAACGTCATTGACAAGAATAGAGAAGAAAGTCATGGAGGTTAGATTTAGTATCCAAGTTACCCATCTTGAATCAAAGCCAAAAGCTAGAAGCATTGCATGCAAATAGTCCCAACTGATCTTGTCGAAGGCTTTAGAGAGGTCCAATTTAAGGATCATACCTGGGGTCTTGGTTTTATACAAGGAATGGATCATGTCATGAGCTAGGATGACACTATCTAGAATCTGTCTTCCCTCCACATAGCCTGATTTCTCTGGGGAAATGATTGTCGGTAAGATGGTTTTGAGTCTCCTAGCTATCACTTTTGTAAGGAGCTTATAAATGACATTGCAGAGAGCTATAGGCCTGAAATTATTGGGGTGATGAGCTTTCCCTTCTTTGGGGACTAAGGTTATGAAGGTAGCATTGAGAGCCTGGAGGATCTGTCTCGATGCTCGGGAGTCTTCCAGTATTTCCTAGACTTCTCTTCTAATCATCGCCCAGCAGTGATGGAAGAAGTCACTAGTGAAGCCGTCAGGGCCAAGAACCTTACATTTTGTAGTTTCCTGAAGAGCTTGGTCCACTTCCTCAATAGTTATTGGTCTGAGAAGGGCAGCATTCTATTCCAGAGTGATAAGGGAAGGAACATGCTGTGTGATCTTGTTGATGGCCTCTAGTATGTCTACCTGGGGTTCCGTAAGGAGGTTTTAAAAATACCTTATCAAGGTGGCCTCCATGTCTTCATGTGAGTGTACGACATCCCCTTCATCAGAGGTGAGATGTGTGATATTGTTGGTATGTCGCCTCTGAATGACCATTCTATGGAAAAATTTGGTGTTGCACTCCCCCTCTTTGAGCCATTGCAGCCTCAACTTCTGCCTCCAAAGAATTTCTTCTTGTCTCTTCTTGTCTTCGATCTATTGATTTATGCTTATTTCCTGGGCCTTGAGCTCCCTTGTTAATCCCTGCAACCTAATTTGATGTTGAATCTCTTCCATTCATGCCGAAAGCTTTTTTTTAGCATCAAAGATATTTCTGAAAGTATTCTGGTTCCAAAGTTTGAGAGTGTGTTTGAAGGTCTTTAACTTCTGCTGAAATCTATACATTTTGGAGCCTCAAGGGACCTCTGCTTCCCTCCACCAGATTTGGATGTTTTCTTGGAAATCAGGATGTTCTAGCCAGAATGTCTCAAATCTGAAGGGTTTCTTACCAGGCGTGGCTAGAATATCCACCCATAATTGTAGCGGCCAGTGGTTGGACCCCAGGAAATTGAGTATAGTGGAATCCATAGAAGTGACTTCGAACATGAGTGATTCAGAGACGAGGAATCTGTCTAGCCTGCATGTTATTTTCTGACTTCCAGTTCTTCTATTTGTCTAGGTGTGAAGGCCATTACTGGTGTCCAAGTCTACTAAGTGAAGATTGTCTATGAGACTGTTGAAATCACTGGATTCCCGATCCAACCATCGTGAACCTCCTCTTTTCTCTTCCAGGATGTGGATGATATTGAAGTCACCTCCAACGATCTAGTTCTTATAATGAATGTGGCTCGAGGCATGGCTCGGGCTTCTAAGAAAATCCTGCTTATCCGTTGGGCTGGCTGGGCCATAGACATTGATCAGATGTTTGAGCTTGTTTGAACCTATAAGTCTGTAATCAGCTTTGATGGCCCATTTAGTAGCCGAGAAGTTCTCCAGGATTACTTCATTGGTGTTCCACAGAATAGTCAGTCCACCAGCTGTGCCTGTGGCATCTATAGACACTGTTTTCCCCTGCTTCCAACATTTGGGTAGTAGTTTGTCAATGTCTTTTGAACTGCACTTTGTTTCCTGTAGGAATAAGACCTCTGGTTGTTTTTCTATGATCAAATCTCGTAGTTGTTTTTGCTTGCTACATCCGTTGAGACCTCTGATGTTTCAGNGGGGGGTGGGGAGGGGAGGGAAGCTATCCAAAATCAAGTCTATTTGTCTAGAATTCACCATATAGTTTCCTATTTCTTGTATGAGTTTGTTGGTTGATTTTCTACCCCGCTTTTTCTCATCTTTCTGGATTTTATTAGGGTTTTTTGATTGACCGCCCTGGATTCCTAGGCCTTTGCTAGCTCACACTGAGGACCCCGTAGAGGAGTTGAGAAATACCTTGTGAACCTTCCGTAGTTGATCTCTGGGTATGGTGTAGAGTTTTTGTTGCCTGTATGCATGCTCTAGGTGCTCCAGATCTACCCCCACTAGGTCCTGTTCTTCTAGCTCCATATCTGCCTCCCCATCCTCTGTCTCCTATAGGTCTTGTTGGGCTTTGGCCGTATCGGGTGGAGTCAGATCAGGTGCCTTGATCGAGGAGGGTCGTTCCATTCCCTGGCCAGTGGGTGGGGGTTCAATGCCCGGAGGGGTGACCTCCGGTTTAGCGTGGGTGACGGGCTCTTCTCTTTGGTCTTGCAGGATTGCAAACTTGTTACTAGTTGAGGGGTATTTACTTACCTGAGTCGGTTGCTTCTTTTCTCCTTGACGCCTTTTCCCCGCTGGTTGTACAAAGTCGTCCTTGTCCTTGCCACCTTCTATGTTCGCTTCTTTTTGTGCATTATTGAGTGGGAATTCTCGGAAGAGGTGACCATGCTCATGGCACTTTCTGCAGTGGAACGGGATGTGCTCATAGTTGATGGTCTAAGACCAGTCCTCATCATGGTACTCCAATGTGATGGATCCCGAAAGTGGCTTGGCTATGTTCAGGTACACACAGATGCGTGCATATGATGTATAGTGTCGCTGCTTAGTGGCCTCTGAGGACTTGACGTAAATGCCTATGGTGTTGCCAATGCCGGCCAGGACCTCTTCCAGCCAGAACTCCTGGGGTAGAGAGTATAGTCTAATCCAGAACAGTGCATGGGTGAAGTCCTCCTTCTCAAGGCTGAACTTCTCAATCCAGAATCTTAGGAAAAGTCCTGCTGAGTTGTAAAAATACAACCCTCCCTCGAAGACACGATTTTGATCCTCCAGGTTATGGAAGATGATAGTGAAGAACCCTTTGGAGTCCAACTTCAAGTCGTAATGTCCTCTTAGTTTCCACCAATATTGTATCCATTTGATCAAGTCTCGTTTAGAAGGCCAAAGCCATAGGAATTTTCCTACTAGGGCATAATCCCTCATGTACTTCTTCTGTTCTTCAATACGCGGTGTGCTGATGAGATATTTTGGGGCCTGGGGAGCTTGAGGAATACACTTACCTGGCAGCCAGGGAGTTGACGTGGGGGCTTTCTCTTTCGCCAGATCTATTTCCATGTCACGGTCTTTGAAGGATCCATCCACCAAAAGCTTCTCATGCAGGTCTGGCGGTGCCTCAAAAGTTGGCCGCTTCGTCCCTTCAGAGAGTGTGTCGTTTGCTGTAACTTGGCTGTAGGAGGTGTACTGCAGCGCCCCCTCTTGTAAATCCATGGCTCTAGAGGCTAAGAGCCATGGTTTCCTAGGTTGGGTTTGCAGGGAAGGGAAAAACCCTAGTTGCAGAGCGTCCAAACTTTTTTTGTCGAATCGTTCCTAGGGTTATACCTTGTTCGTTCATTCTATTTTAATATTCATATTTCAATATATATTTTATCCCAAGAGAAAATAATCAAAATTCAGATTCATTAGTAGTATCTACATCCATTTTCAACATAGAGGATTCTCAAGGACAAGACACTTATCATGTAAAGAATATCTTCCGACATTAAATTCTAGATAACCAAGATTATTTACAAGTTTTTGAAAATGATGAGCATGCCATAAATTTTCATATTGATGATGTGATCTAGGTGGATATTTGTGGCCACCCACCTATTCCAACTGACTCAAAACAGGTTTTTGGAAACTTAGTATTTTTAGCAGTTTTCGGGTCTTAAACTTCTGGAGCCATTTTGAGGATCTAAATGATGCTTGTATGTGATCGGAAAAAAAAATGATTTACAAAGTAATTATTGATCCCCATAAATGAATATCCTCTTCGATACCTTTCGAATGAGCTATCGTGCACCCCAAACAAATATTGTATTCCAAAGTTACACCCCTAGGAAGTTGATACACCAAACTACCCAAAACGGGGTCCACAAAACTATTGGATTTTCATCATCCATGGTTAGTTTTTTGGATTCTCTTTATGTTAAAAATGAATTTAGAGCCTCATTTTAATCATCATCATCTTCTTGTGAATGATCATATCCATCACATCTCTTCTCAGAGATAAGTTGTCACCATTCTGGCGAGTCTTTCACTCTGTATTTCTACAATTTTGTACATTTCGCTCAGTAATAGAAATTTTGTATTACTGTATCTCTATGTTTATGGTTGTATATATGATATATTTATGTTATATTATTGGATATATCATATATCTCTATACATTTATTTATTATATCTCTGCTCTCATTTCATGCCAAAAATAATCCAGATCAATGGTATCAAAGCAAGTTGCCCTTGATTATTTTTTCTCAGTGCATGTCTTCGACGAGGTCCAAGTATAGAAAGTTGAATCAAGAGCTTGTATCTCTTAATAAAAATCACTCTCACATTCATAAGAAACCCTCGATGGCGAAAGAAAATAAAAATGACAACGCATAACATCCTATTAATCTATTGCTTGAGTAAGCTCTCATGCGACAACATGATGAAATGATGGGGAATTTTCCCACATTCTTCAACATCTTCCGATAATAGTAGGAGAGTCTTCATCAAGAGACCACTTTGGAGGAACCTCTCATTTAAATGTACAAGTTAATTTTAATATTCCCTTATTTGAAGGTCAGATCAATACAGATGCCCTAGATTTTTTTTTAAGTCTGCTAGAAGGTTATTTATCTGTTCACAATTTTTTCGACAGGGAAAACATCATCTTCGCACTCCTGAAGGCTTGCCCACATGCAAAAAATTGGTGAGAAACTTACTGGGAAAACATTTCCATAGAGGAGTCTAGAATATATGGGGTCGATCCCACTTCGTATTTTTTTGTGGATGCGGTCAAGGAACAATATTACCCTATTGGTAACTATGATGACCAATACATGAGATGGAATACACTACGACAAGAGAGGGGTCAAAAAGTTCCAGATTTCACAAACTACCTTCCATACCTTACGCACCAAGATGGGTATCAAAGATTCCAAGCGGCATCTAGTTCTGAAATACTGTGAGGCTCTCCATAGGTACATCCAAATTGAAATGGATTTTTTTAACATCTCAACACTAGGAGATGGCTATCAATATGTTGTCAAAATTGAGTATAAATTTAGGCACCAAAAAAAATGGGAGTTTGTATATACAAATATGAAACAACCTAAGTATGATAAATATGGCCCTAACAAAAAACCTCTCGAAAACCAGGACAATCCACATAAAAATAAGGGTAAGGGATAAACAAACAATGACACTATAAAGTGGTGCGATTTGTACAAAATCCCCTGCCACAACACCAATGAATGTTGCTCAAAACTGTCGATAGTGGTCGATATCAAAGAAAAATATCCGAAACGAGATTTATAATTTGATTCAAAAAATACTAGCAGAAGAAAGATCATCAACACAAACCCAACTACTATTGTCGCGATTAGAACAATTAAACTAGAAGAACCAACATATCCTTAAGAGGGGGAGAGCCTTTTTCACATATGTGGGTGATGTGAAACCCACTACATTTATTGTTTATATCATAATCTAGAAGCACCTCATCTCAATAGAGGTCATCAAACAGTTGGGATTGTCGACAACATCACACCCACAACCATACAACATCGAGTGGATTTTCCATGGATGATATCTTCATGTCAGCCAGTAGTGACACCTATCCTATGTCATCAATCCCTTAAATGATGAGTTATTGTGTGATGTTGACCATATTAATGTTTTTGATGTTCTTTTGGACCAACCATATATGTGGATATGTCATTTTGTTTATGAGTCTTGACCCCATAGTGTCATTGTTACTCTGGGGGGTCATCTCTACAAGATACTAGAGGTAGTTCTAACTATTGTCCCACCAAAACATTTCCACAAGGTAATCTCTCATACTAGAAAATTTATCCTCGTCACAATCTGTTCAAAAGGTGAGTAGAAGGACACTGCAACAACTACAACCTTCACCCAAGACCTTTCTATATAGCAGAAGCAGATTGTAGAAGAGAAGGAAGATATTGTTTTTTCACCTATAAGGGTTCCTACACACTACCCATTCAAGACAAGATACAATAGGTTGGTTGAACAGATTCAACTTCGGAAAAAATAGGTTCGTGATAGCCTTCAACAAACCATGCAACGCTACTTCTCCAACAAGGAAAGCAACTCACCAAGGTTGAGATTCAAAAAATGATTTCCCCTCTCCCTCGGGAACTCAACGCAATGGAGACATTTTTTTCCTAAGGAGAGAGGATTGATCCAGGTGGATACCAGTGGCCACCCACCTATTCGAACTGGCTCAAAACATTTTTTTGGAAACTTACTAATTTTAGCAGTTTTTTGGGTCCTAAACTTCTGAGGCCATTTTGAGGGTATAAACAATAATTTTTTGTGATCAATAACCTATAAAATAGTCAAAGAAATCATTAACCCCCATAAATGAATATCCTCATCGATACCTTTCCAACGAGCTGTCGTGCACCCCAAATGAAGACTGTATGTCAAAGTTACGCTCCTAGGAAGTTGATACACCAAACTACCTAAAATAGGGTCTAGAAAACTATTGGCTTTTCATCTTCCGGGGTTACGGATTTGTATTATCTTTATGTTAAAATTTCCTATAGAGCCTCATTGTAATCATCATCACCTTCTTGTGGATGAGCGTAGTCGTCACATCTCTTCTAAGAGATAAACTACCACCATTCTAGCAAGTCTTTCACTATGTATTTCTACATTTTTGTACATTTCCCTCATTAATATAAATTGTGCATTAATGTATCTTTGTGTTTATGGTTATATCTCTAATATATTTATATTATATTATTAGATATCTGATATATCTCTTTACATTTATTTATTATATCTTCGCTCTCATTTCATGCCAAAAATAATCCAGATCATGATGACCCAATAAACTGTAGTGATCCAGAAGAAGAACAAAATTTACAGGGATAAATTCATGAATAAAATCATAAACTTGCCTTAAAAGAAATATATTACTTTGGAATCCCTCTTTATGAGATACAATCAAATTAAATTTTCAAAACCTCTAGAAGAACATCGATACTCTTGAATTTCCAAAATATATAAACTTTGGTACCTTTTGCAACAATAAAGAGATTGATCAATACATACATCTTTTTAAAAAGTTTCAAGATGTCTTGTCATGGAGTTATGATGATTTGAAAGAATACGATCAATCAATATCTCAACATATCATACCTATGAAAGAATGAGTCAATCCATTCAAGCATAAGTTGAGAGTAACAAATCCTAAGATAAGACCTCTAGTAAAGATAGAAATTGAGAAATTAAGTAAAGTTGGTATAATTTCTTCAATTATACACTCATATTGGATTTCAAATCAAGTAGTGGCTAGAAAAAAGACTAGTGAATTCTAACTTTTTTTTTACTTTAGGGATCTCAATAAAGTTAGCATAAAATATAATTACTCATTTCCTAATCTGGAAATTCTTCTTCAACAAGTGACAAGATCTACATTAATGTGCATGTTAGATGGTTTTTCAGGGTATAACAAATTTCTTGTAGCAAAAGGAGATTGACAAAATATAGCATTTGTAACACCATGGGGAGTTTACACATATGTTAGAATGTCATTTGTATTGAAAAAATAAGGTGCAATATTCCAGAGAGCGATGGATCACACTTTTAAAGAATTCATTCAAAAATTTGTGGCTGATTAACAAGATGACCAAATAGTTTATTTGAAATCAAGAGAAATCGATGTCAGGAATATAAGACAAATATTTGAAAAGTAAAAAATATATGTAATATCATTAAATTCAAAAAATGTTTGTTTGTCCTAATATAAGGAAAAGTGGTAGGACATATTGTAACAAAAGAAGGAGTATACATTGAACAATAAGGAATCAAAGCAGTAAATGATCTAAATTCCCCAACATAAAAAAGGGAGTACAATATTTCTTTGGGAGGATAAATTCTGTCAAACGATTTGTCCCTAACTATCCTACGATTTTCAATACAATATTTCATCGGGAGGATAAATTCTATCAAACAATTTGTCCCTAACTATGCTACGATTGTCAATACTATACATATATTTCTAAAGAAGGACCAAAACGTTGAATGGACACACATAATTCAAAATGCATCCACAAAAATTAAGAAATCCATCATGACCACCCTTGTGCTTATTAGTACATATTTTGATAAGGAGTTCATACTATATTTATTTTCTTCAGATGAAACCATTGCTTCTATACTTATAAAAATCATAAACAAGAAGAAATCCTAATTTATTTCATGAGAAAAACTTTGCATCATTATGAATTGAATTACTCAATCATTGGAAAATAATCTCTTTCTCTAGTTAAAGCAATTTCTCATTTCAAAACATACATTTTGGAAACTCATGTCATTGCTTATGTTCCTAATTCACCAGTCAAGATTCTCTTGAATCAACAACTCAAGGAAGAAAGATGGGAAAATTGGTTAGCCAAAATTCAAGAATATAATTTAGAAATCAAACCTTTGAAAGCTGTAAAAAAAAAGGGTTTGTGTAAATTCATGACAGGGAATGAAGATTTAATTACATCTCCTCCCATTGAATTTGGTGTTGTAGTTCAAAGAATAAGCCTAGAAAATTATGAATGGTATAAGGATATAACATTTTATTTAAAATCTAGTCAGTTTCATCTTGAAATGTCCTCAAAAGAAAGAACAAATTTGGAAATGAAAACAAATCATTATGTTCCAATATCTGGAGTATTATTTAGAAAAAATCTTGATGGTGTATTTTTAATATATATGGATGATTTGAAATCTAAGGAAGTAATTCAAGAATTTCAAAATGGGGTTTATGGAGGAAATTTATCACTACTTGTGATAGGGAAAAAAATCATTAGAGATTTTTTTTATTGGCCTACTATGTTCAAGGACACTTATGAACTTGTTCAGAAATGCATCCCATGTCATACTTAGGAAAAATTAAAAAACGATTCAATTTCATTACATGTTACAGACAACCATGGTGGATCAACCATTTTCTCAATGGGATATAGATATGATTGGTTCTATAAATCCTGAATATAGAAAGTTCCATTCATATATCATCACATCAATTGAATATTTTAAAATGTGGCAAGACAGAGTGGATTTAAGAAATGTACATTCAAAACAATTATTTCATTTTATAAAAGAAAATATCTTATCCAGATTTGGTGTACCAGAAAAAATTATAACACAAAATGGATCAATCTTTATTGGATCAAAATTCAAAAAATTATGTGGTGAATATGGAGTAATCATGGGACAATCATCCAATTATTTCCCTCAAGGAAATGGATTTAAAGAATCAACAAACAAAATATTGATTCAAATTATGAATAATTTTTTATAAGCTAACTAGAAGAATTGGCATAATAAAGTGATAGATGCACTTTAGGAAAGTCATCTTACTCCAAAAGATAGTACTTTACATTCTTGATGTACTTTGGTATATGGGAATGAATCAATATTACCTTTTCATGTTGAATTAAATGCTTTGACACTTATCTTAGACGTGTTGGAGAAATTTCTATTTTGGGCACACTAGTTCAGTGGGAGTAACACTAGTTTAGTGGGGGTTAACTGACTAGTTCTATTTTAGACATTCTAATATTAGATCATCATTATTATCCATGCATTCCTAATTATATGATGTAATTGCCTATATGAGTGAATGTCACTCACTCATTGATTACATGATGATATACATTGACTCTCATTCTTCATTGTGTATCTCTCTTCTTTTTCTTAATAAGATTTGTTTGTGTATGCTTTATCTAGGTGTCCTATGTAGGTTTCCATGAAACACTGACATGGTATCAGAGCCGAGTTGCTTGGAGAAATCCAGACAGGAAAGAGAAGAGAGAAAGATTCCTTGAGTAAACCTAGTTTCCACAATCGTTGCATCCTATCCCTATCAAAATGTGTGACAATTGGAATCGTCGCAACCTATCCATATCGAAGGGTGCGACGATCACATTGAACTAAGGTGCACCAAGGTGTGACATCGTCGCACTGTGTTCTTCATCTGGGGTGCGACGACTCTTTTTTTCACAATCATCACACTTTTTCTTCACTAGAATGCAAAAATTCAACATCATGGCACTTTATCCTTCTCTAGGGTGTGACGATTCAACAAACCTAAAAAAATTGTTTTTCTACAGTAAAATTTCCATCTCTCAAAATCCGCAATCTAGGTTGGGTGAAATTTTTACCAGAGACATATAATATAGGGATGCTTATTTTTACCAAAAATCTCCAAAACCCACAGCATATTTTAAAATATAAATATGTTTTATCATATTTATAGTTTCCATAGCACTGTCAGTCATATCTCATAATCCATGATCTGGGTTTTCAAGATCTTTTCAGAATCAATAGCAGGGATGGAGGCAATGAAATTTTTTCAATCAAGTCTAGTGATAATAATCACACCATAAAATTCTTTTGAATGGAATTCGAAGGCTACATTCCAACTCAAAAGAAAAGGACTGTATAATTTGACAATGGTGACAAAAATATAGCCTACATTAGCGCTTGAGAAGACCATATGGGCAAACCCTAAGGATGAGGCCACATGAATAATTCTTGATTTAATATCCACTGATTTATGGTTTGATGTTGTCACATGCAAGACTCTAAACGATATCTGGACAACCTTGGAAGGACTCTTTGGAAAGTAGGATGAGATGCGAGGTCATATGCTGAGGTAGAGTTGAATACCTTAGACCCTAAAAGTTTTGATAATATAAATGATTTATTTACTAAATTTAAATATTTGATTTTGAGCTTGGGTGAATTTGTTATTGACAAGTATACATAAGAGAAACAACTTATTATAACAATCTTGGTCAATCTAGGACCAGAATATGATGTAAATGTCTCCAATTTCCATTCTAGCAGATGTCTTTTGGGTGCAAATTGGAAAATGCCTAAGATGGCTTAGTTCATTGAGTATCTTACAAAAGAGCATACAAAACTCATACATATGTTCCCCATGAAATATCCCAAAGCACATGCACTCACCATGCATGATGGAAAAGGGTCATCCAATCAGAAATCGAAGCATAAATGAAAGGAGCTATTACATCCAGAGCCAAAGAAGGAGGGATATTCCAAACCCTTCAAGAATTATTCAAGTTCCAAATATTATTCAAATTCCAAATGGAAGAAGAAGAAGGGAAAGAAATGAACATATTGCAATAAACTAAATCATGAAGAATCCACAAGCATGAAGAATCATATCGATATTATGACACAGGTACTTCAGAATAATAACCTTGGAGACTTCATTCCTGAAGGAGCCAAGAAGAAGAAGGAATAAGACCATGCTCCTAAGAAAGGTAATCATCATGCTCTGGTTGCAATTAATTCCTCATCTGATTCACGGATTATAGATTCTAGTGCATCACATCATATGGTAGCTAAAGAGGAAGTTTTTACTTCTTTGAGTTCATGCTCTTGACCTCCTATTCTTATGGGGGATGATACTCCAATAGCAGTTGTAGGAGAGGGAAGAGTGGAAATTCATAATGGAAGTTTTGAGAATGTATTACATGTTCCAAAGATTTCGATAAATCTTCTCTTAGTTTATCAGATCATTCAAATAGGTAAAAGGGATGAATTTACATTGAATTCAGTTATTGTATTTGACATGCATGACAATTCCATTATTGCAATTGGTGAGGTGGATCACAAATCATGGTTGTATAATTTCACTATGTTTATTGAATATGACTCCTCTTTGCTACTTACACATGCTAATGATAGTAGTAGAGTATGGCATGAGATATTTGGTCATTTAAACTTTAGGTACATGGAACGAATTTCCAAGCAAGGAATGGTCAAAAGCTTGCGAGACATTCAATTTTTTGAAAGGGTTTTTGAAGGATGCATTCTTGGAAAGCATCCTGAAGAGAAACTTGAAAAGGGGAAGGCAAGGAGAGCCTCCTCTTCCTTGTATCTTGTTCACAATGATCTCATGGGTCCATTTCCACATCTTTCCATCAAAAAAGAAAGGTATGTTCTTACATTTATTGATGATTACTCACACTATACTTCGGTTTATTTTCTCAGACAAAAGTCTGAAGTTTTTGAGCATCTCAAAGACTTGAAATCTCTAGTAGAGACACAAACTGGGAAGAAAATCAAGATCCTCCATATAGACAATGGGAGGGAGTATATCAGAAAATATATTAATAATCTTTGTCATGAAGCTAGTATCCATTTGCAACACACAGTTCCATACACTCCACAATAAAATGAAGTTTTTGAAATGAAGAACAAGTCTCTCAAGGATATGACTAGTTGCATGTTGCATGCAAGATCACTTCCTTCCAAGATTTGGGCTAAGACACTGAATTCTGTTTCTTGCATACAAAATAGAGAACCTCACATATCTATTGAGGATAGGACACATTTTGAGGCTTGGACAGGTGACAAACAAGATGTCACACACTTCCACATCTTTGGATCTAGAGCATGAGCCCATATTACTTCTAAAAAGAGGAAAGCCTTAGATCCACATAGCACACCTTGCATCTTTGTGGGATATCTAGATGATGCGAAGGGGTACATATTGATTGATCCCTCTACAAACGGACTCATCATTGAGTAGATTGTTCAACTTGAGAAGTGTCCTTTGCATGCACCTCAAGTGTAACATGCAAAGACTCTTGTGCTTCCATCAGTTCCAGACAATAGATACGATAATTCCACACACTTAGATGCTACATATTAAGACACAGATTCATAGGATTTTGTACATGCATATGAGAAGGTAGTACAATCAAATGAGGAGACAACATTAGATATTCAACAAATTCCCAAGTGGGCATAGTCCACACTTTAGGCAGCAGGCACCCTTGCAGGGGATCCATGGGATTCGAGGAGGACTCGATCTCAACATGTGGAACCTTCTCATGTAATTTCAGATTCTAAACCAATGATTCCCTTGCATTTCTATACGGTTCATTCTTCTGATCCACATACCTATAATGAGGTTCTTGGCAATCCATTATGGGAAGCAACCATCCAATAAGAGCATGACTCTCTCCTACAGAATCAAACTTGGGATATGGTTGCACTTCCACCAGGAAGGAAAATTGTTAGATGCAAATGGGTCTACAGGACCAAGAGAGAAGTAGATGGTCAGGTGAGAAAGTACAAGGCTGGATTAATTGCAAAAGGATTTCAACAGATTCATGGGATAGATTATGATGAGACCGTTTCTCTTGTAGCAAAGATGGACTCCATTCTATTGGCTTTAGCCATTGCAACAACCAAAGGATGGGAAGTTCACCAGATGGATGTGAAGACTGATTTTCTTCATGGTGACATTTCAGAGGAGATATACATGGAGAAACCACAGGGGTTCATTCATAACTCATCTTTATTATGCAGATTGGAGAAGTCTCTCTATGGCCTTAAGCATGCACCTAGAGCATAGTATGAAAATATGGATTATTAATTGCTTTCACATGAATTTGTTAAATCTAAATCTGATTCCAATGTTTACATGTTGAGGAATACTAACTCTATGATGATATTACTACTCTATGTTGATGATATTTTGATCACTCATAGCTTTGATTCAACCATTGCTTTGGTCAAAGATATTTTGCATCACAAGTTCTCTATAACAGACATGGGTCCACTACAATTCTTTATTGGTATTGAGATCAATCATGATTCTTTCGGCATCAAAATTTCTAAGTCTAAGTATTTCAGGGATCTTCTAGATACATTCCACATGAAAAACTGTAAGTCTACACCTACACCCTTCTTATCTAGGATCAGACTTGAGAATGGAGGGGATACACCATTAGTAGACAAAACTTTGTATTGACAGTTGGTGGGGAGTCTTATATATCTCACCCACACCCTTCCATATATCTCAAATGTTGTAGGAAAGTTTCCAAATACATGCAGGAACCCCATGATCTGCACTGGAAGGCTTCTAAGCGCATCCTCAGATATGTTCAAGGCACCATGAGTTATGGGATTCACTATGCAATTGGTTTTGAATGAGATCTCATAGGCTTCACATATTCAATTTGGTTTGGTGATAGCATAGATCGCAAGTCCATGTACGGGTGCACTCTCAGTTTGGGGTCAGGCCCAATTTTTTGGTCAAGTAAGAAGCAATCAACCATTTCTTTATCTTCCATAGAGGCCGAGTACAGAGGAGTATTCAGTTGTGTCATTCAAGTTCTTTGGCTTCAACACTTCCTTACTGATCTTGGTATCCAGTTTCATTCTTCGACTATCATATGGTGTGACAATCAGAGTACAATGAGATTTTGCAGAGATCTAGTACAAGGAAAATGAACCAAACACATTAAGGTTCACATGCATTTCATCAGAGATTTAGGACATGACATTATCATTGATTTTCAGTTCTTTCGTTCCTCTAAACAGACTGATGACATGTTCACTAAGAAATTCATTGAGAAAGAGTTTCATAATTTGTGGGATCATCTTGTAGTGAAGAACACAATCTCCTAGCAACTGACATTTTCGTCTTTTGATACATTATCTTTGAGTGGAGGGGGTTCCCACGTGGTTTTCCCTCTTTCCTCATTTTTTTTTTAGTGTTCATTAGTTGCATTGTACATGAGTTCCTAATATGGCCAAATTGTTGGGACTCATTTTTTACTCCATAGTGATGTTTAGGGGGGGTGTTGGAGAAATTTATATTTTTGGCACACTAGTTTAGTGGGAGTAACACTAGTTTAGTGGGATTTAACTGACTAGTTCTATTTTAAAATTTCTAATATTAGACCATAACTATTATGCATGCATTCTTAATTATAGGATGTCATTGCCTATATGAGTGAAGATCACTCACTCATTCATTAGATCATAATATACATTGATTCTCATTATTCATTGTGTATCTCTCTTCCTTTTCTTGACAAGATTTGTTTGTGTATGCTTTAGCTAGGTCTCCTATGCAGGTTTCCATGAAACACTAACAAGATGGTGAAGAAAAAGAAGAACAATCACAATTGCAAAGAATATATAATGAAATACCACAATTAGAAGAACAAAGGGAACAAACAATATTGATGATGTATAAAAGAAAATAAGTGGTCAAGAAATATTTTGATAAAAGTGAAAGTTCAAAGAATTTTTCAAAAATATCAATTAGTTTTTTTGTGGAATAAAACAAAATAAAAATCATCATTCCACACAAAATTTGATTCTCTTTGGATTAGTCCACATCAAACAAAAAAATTAGTTGGTTACAATGCATTCTTTCTCAAGGATATGAAATCAATAATCCAACTATTGCATGTGGACAAGTATCATTTGAAACATTATGTTTGTTGACCCCCTTAGTTAAAATTTGTACATAAGCCAAGCCTTCCCTTTCAGTCATAGTATAGTTCCTTTCAACTGTAGAAATCTTCTTGCTAGAAAAGGCGATAGGGTGGCCGATGTCTCCTGCACTCGGCTATGCTAAAACTGCTCCTAATGCAATGGATGAAGCATCGACATGCACATTGAACTCCTTACTCCAATATGGAAAGACCAAGATTGGAATAGTGATCATTTTCTTCTTTAGCGTGTCGAAGCTCTACTGACATTATTTTGTCCATTGGAACTTACTGTCTTTATTTAATAGATTCTCCATAGGTGTTTTTATCTGTGCATAACCTTTAATAAAATTCCTATAGTATCCATTGTGTCCTAGTGTAGTGCACAACTTTCTAAGTAAATTTGGAGGGGGTAGATCAACAATGATGACTATTTTGGAACGATATACCAACAATCCCTACTTACACACAATATGGCCTAGCAGCACTCCAACAATCCCTACTTACACACAATATAGCCTAGAAACACTCCAAATGGTGAAAAGAAGATACACTTTTTCAGATTCAGAGAAATCTGAAATTGCCTACACTTATCTAACATCAATCTCAAGCATTCAATATGCCCTTTCATTAGGCTAAAAACATTCCAATCATCAATGTATGATTACAAAAACTTGTGTAAAAATTCCTTAAATGCTTCGACCACCACCTTGGAAAAGATGGTTGGTGCATTCTTCAACCCAAAGGGCATCACAGTGTACTGGAATGAACCCCTTTCTATTGAAAATGTGGTCTTATGTTGATCTTCCTTAGCAATTCTGATCCGATGATAATCTGAAAACCCATTTATGAATGAGTAGACCTCCTGTCCTCCTACATTATCTAGAACTTCATCGGCAAAAGGTGTGGGGAATGGATCATGTAGACATACATTGTTCAACTTCCTTAGATATACACAGATTTTGATTTCTTCTAAGTTCTTATCTTGGACCACCATAGGGTTAATCCATTTAGATTATTGAATAGGTTTTATGATTCCTACTTCCAACATTTTATCCAATTCAATCTTAAATTTATGCTTGTATTTGGGATTCAGTCTGTAAGGTCTCTTCTTGATAGGTATTGCATATGGTATCAGAGGGATCTTCATTTATCCCATGGGCCCTTTAATGCCATTCATATCTGTGAACTTGGTTGGAAACAACTCCCGATATTCATGTAATAGCTCTGTGATCTTGCTAATAGTAGCATCATCCCCATAGTCTCGCACATTTTCCATATTAGGTGTTTTCTCTGCTCCAATATTAACTTTCTTTATTTTAATAGGTTGTCCAACAAAGGGTAATTCAATCCCAGGCCCTTCTATGTCTACATGACCTTCAATTTATGCAATGTTTACATCTCTAGGGTCATCATCCTCATCAACATTAATATTGTAGCAATATTGTAACTGTTGAAGAGGCACAGTCCATTCATCTTCTTATATCTCAAAATGGAGGTTAGGTTCCTCCTTGAATACCTTTTGTATTACAATTTGTAACGCCTGATCTATTGTAGGGTATTGGCTTTCAAATAAGAAGGTATATTTAATGTTCTGAGTCATACCATACCAGTGTGTAGTGATGAGGTGCAATTCTTCTTGAAGATACCATTTGATAGGCGTAGTATCCAAGGTGTTAATGAACTTATGCACCCACTATTCTTTAGAAATGTTGGCCCAGTCCTCCTCATAAATTTTCATGTGATCCTTAGGACAACTCTGGACTATGTAACGAACTTTTCATCCTTCTACTTCAATCTAAAAAGTGCACTATCAATAAGGTGTGACATTGTGTACATTCCACGATGTTCTTCTTGTGTTCTCTGCACCATCTAGCTGGTGTGGCTTTCAAGGCTTCATCCAATGCCAACATCCTTTGTTGTACTAGTACAATTTTCTCAAATTCGACTAGAAATGTCTCTAGGTGATTCAAACCATCAAATTTTGGAAGATTACTTACTTCTGTGCCAATCCAACAGACTACCTTGGTAAATCTAGCACATCTTCACGTAGAGACTCCATACATCTTGTTCTTCCAATTCTCCAAGGCTTATTCTGAATCTGAGGAGCATCTGCTTTCACTTTGCTAGCTAAGATTTCCATCTACTATAGGATTAATGTAATGTTGCTATCCTGCTGTTAGCTTGTAAATGTTCTATAGCTCATATGCACGATGTTATTCCTTGATAGGTTCTGTGTATCTGCGACCTTCATCTGGGTCCAGAGGTGTAATGAATTTAAGGACATTACCTTTGAATTTCATTCTTCTCTTCTTTAGGTCAACGACAGTCGAATTGTTGAAAGCCCAATCAATTCCTAACAACGGAGGATAAGGACAACTATCATCAAAAATCTCAGTTACTTCGAAGTCTGCAAATGTCCTTACCCCATTGACATCTACAGAGATATGCTCTAGTCTTCCAAAAGCACTCACCGCCTGCTGATTGGCCATCCTGAGCCTGATAGGAGAGTAAATCAGTCTAGGTTTTCCCATCAGTGCCCAAGTCTTCTTCATCATAACATTGACTTATGATCCCAAGTTGAGGACCACATAATGCACATCATAATGTCCAATCTGAGAACTAAGGTGTAATTCCTTGTTTTTTCTTCTTTTCCTTGATACTTGATTCACAACTCTACTCAGCATAGGGTCTATTCTCCAAATTTCATACTGTGTTACTAGGTGTTGTAATTCTTTTACAACCTTTTCATCTTTAATTAAATTGATACAGGTATATAAGAAGTCCATGATCTAGCTTGCCTCTTTTCCTTATCTTTCTAGAAAAAACATATCAACTGTTGGTGGCATTTCACATTCGCTTAATTTTGGTTGTGCCTTAGATGAAGAAGCTTGTCCCTCCACACATTATTTAATTTATTTCTCAAAAGTATGCCTCTCTCTTCTTAGTTCAAACAACTGTGCCTTCTCTACATTTCTTCTGATCCTTGATCCATCTGCAGTCTTCCCTAGAGTCACTCTGTCTTCTCTTGTAAAAATGCCTCCTCTAGTAATAACAATGACTCTAGGGTCGTCACCATGAGGTTCTCCTAATATTAATTATACTTTTTGTTTTCCTCCTCATCTCTCCTGGATTTTGGATAACAATACTAGACAATATTCAATGACATGATCAAAATAGTTACAATAGTTGCAAGTGGTACAAGGTATCTAAAAATCCCTTGCCAAATGTCTTGGTTGTGTGCAGTTATAATAGATGATCTATCCTTTACCTCAACCCATACCTCCTCCTCATCATGTTCCTCTGAATCATTCATGAGGGTTGAAGTTTCCTCTTCCCGGGGATTAGTTAAATTGTGGATTATTTCCCTCTTGTTGTTTTTCTCCTTGAATCCTATATGCATCCATTGATCTCTCATGCAAGAGATCATAAGCCCTACAATCCTTCTCATCGTGTCCCACAGACTTACAAAATGTGTAGTAAATATTGGTAGGTGTCAGGACATATTTTTTCATATAATAACATTCACTAGGGCGATGTCTCATTCTACATACCTCGCACCAGGGTACAATATCTTGCTTCAAAGAACTAGGCACTCCAGAGGCCAAGTATTCATAAAATAGGGGACAATTCTCCTTGTCATGGCCCTATGATTTACATATGATGCACCAAATATCTTCCCTTTTCTCTTTTACCTTATATTTCTTCATATCTTCGACTTGTAAGGATAAAATGGTTAATTGATTTAAGATCTGACTCATACCTAGACTAGATTCTCCTACAGGGGTTGCTTCTAATTTCATGGGAATATCTAGAGCTTCGCCCTGTGAAGCAAGTTTATGTTGCATCAGAGGAACTCTGATATGTGGCATGAGGGAAACAATGAACCATTCTTTATTCTCTTCATCTGGAATTTGAAAAGTCAAATGGCTTGTCAGGGTCTTAAACCTTTGATCAAACTCTGAGACAAGTTCAATGACCTTCTTCTTGATTTATTTCATCTCTATAATACATTGTGACTCTGACTTAGATTTCTTGAATTCTGCACTGAGTGTAGTATTAATTTCATTCAGTTTTTTAGGTTGTGTAGTCACTATAGAAAATTCATGTACCAACTTAGTGTGCAATCCCTCAAGGTAGTACTAAACTGAGATCTCTTAATAGTTTCTTCAATGAATTTCTTGATTCTCCATACAACTTTGCATAAGAACCAGTGTTGGTCATGATCTTCAGATCCATCTCCTATGAAGAGGGGTAACCTCATTTCATCTTCCATAGATATTCCTTGGTTTCTCGACTGAGTATGGGATAAAATTCTTGTAACACTACTCTTATGTCTCTGACTACTTTGGTTACTCTGGTTACTTAATGATGTTAAAACAACCTGAGGAGTGATATTAATTACTTCAACAGTAGGCGCAATTCCTGAAGTTTCTGGCTGTCCTTGGTGAAGTTCCTCAGACCCTACTTCCTTTGTTATTTTGGACTTTGAATGATCTTAGTCCGTTATATCTACTTCTTCTCCACTGTAGAATCCCTCATCTCCATAGTTTTGATTAAATAGGTTCGCAAGAGGAACATCTCTAAATGGTCTCCAACTTCGCATGAGTCCAACCTCTGTGTCACTATCATTATCTGAATTTTTGAACATTAGCTTCACTGTATCTTCAAAATATTCTTCTCATTCAATAGAATCTTAATCCTCGGCTTCAAAAAGTGTGGGAACTTTCCTCTAGGTCCCTTAAAAAAGTACCACTCTTCTTGACTATATGATTCAACTCTGTCAATGGAAAAATCAGTAATGTACCCTCCAATAGTGATATCAAACCAGAGATCCACTGCTCTATACATAATGTTATCAACTCTCTTAACCTTCTTAATCAACACAACTATCCAAACTACAGGTGGTCTCTTCAATTGGATTGGGCAAGGGATAATTCAGCCTAGATCAAAGAGGCCTCCCTTCCAGCCCCAAAATGTTCTGGGTATCCCTATGCCTCCCCATGTATCTATGCAATCGAAAGTTCTTGAAAATGATGGATGGCATCAGATTGTTCATCTGATGGTCTCCCACCATTGCAGTTTTCCCAACTTGTCATTGCCTCCTCCTCCTTCACCTGTAAACCCAAATGTTCAATTTTCGCCTGCACACTCGCCTGTGCAATCCTCTCATGCTAGAAAAGGAATCAAAACCGAGAATCCCCATGTGAAATAAAAAGGTAAATATGTTGCTTCCCTCTCATCTCCTACAAATGACTCAGCAAAGTCAGTGTCCTTCTGTATGCACTTGAGGGACGATTGCTCCCATTTTATTAGTGAGATTAAGCCTCAAGGTTCCACCCAACCTAAGGCTAATTATGGGAAGTCCAAAGGGACATCAGTGACAGAAGAAGAGTTGCCTCTCAAAGTGACAAATATTAGTTTTTGATTTATGTGTTTATTAATGATTTGTTGAAGACAATGGACTATAAAAAGTTTTGGACAACAAACTAT
Organism: Picea sitchensis; assembly: GCA_010110895.2. Lineage (NCBI taxonomy): Eukaryota > Viridiplantae > Streptophyta > Pinopsida > Pinales > Pinaceae > Picea > Picea sitchensis. The sequence goes on along the minus strand of SNQJ01S0010381.1, from coordinate 58,259 downwards.
TTTTTGGATAATGTGGATATTTACATGTTTTGGATATAATTTGAAATATTTCTGATATTTAAATTTCAAATTGTGGAAATAATTATGGGACTCACAAGGAGGAATGTGTTTTATTGGTTGTGTAATTGTGTTTATTTTTGTAAAGAATTAAAAGGGAGTCACAAGGGGTGCCACCTAGTTAGTTATTGTTTAATAAAAATACCCTTAATTATTATTATTATTATTATTATTAATTCCCTTAAACTGAAATTTGTTAATTTTAGTTAACTTAACTAAATGAGGTAGTAGAACTACATCAACTAATATGGAATGCATAAAATCCAAATGAGAACGAAAAACAAGGGGAGATTAGAAGGAGAAAGCAATACTAAGGTTTGCTCTTGTGTTTTTCATGAGATAGTTCAATTTTCCTTCATTCTTCAATTCATTAAAGGCCTAATTTTATTTTATTTTGATAGCAGGGTCCTATTGTAAACAACAAGGTTCAAGATGAACCATATCATTCATATGCTTGTTTCAAAGGTGTTGATCTATCTTTGATAGTCTGTTTATACTTGTCTGTTTATGGATTGAGTTTCATAACTAATAAAAGATATTGTGCAGAGTCAATATTGGCAGCACTATGTGGCAAACTGATCCATATTTTAAAGTTCATTTTTTACTTCTTGTCAGAGTCCTTTTGTATGGTTTTCATCTCGGATATCTAAGTTTTACCTTGGTCCATGCCCTCACATCGAGTTTTGTAAAGAGAAGTATACTTTTGATTTCTTGGAATGAAATAAAGAGATTCATATTCTGTCTCATTTGTGTTAATCTATGACTTGGTTACTTTTTCTTTTGATCTCCACCTTTACTTTTTGCAATCTATATATGTTGAGAAAATTATATAATTTTTTTATATTTTTCAATAATCTTTTCATTTAAAAAATCATCCTAAGCCCTTGTAATTAATACTTGTGGATTGGGAAATACATTTTTGACACTATAAAACATAGGGTAATATTCCCAACTATCTTTCCTTAGCCAAGCAAGATTAAAAAATGATTGATTAAGATAATTCGTATCTTTTCCTCAACATTTATTTGGCAACGATACTGGGGATACATTCCATATCTCTCTAGTTGATTGTATGCTTGATTATCATTGAATATATTCATATTTCTTCGTTTGATTATTTGGCTATTTCTTTTTCTTCATGACTGTACCTATTGCAAGGAAGCCCAATATTGAGCCCAGTCTTAAATATTAGACCAACATTTCTTTCACCTTATTTAATACCATATTAGAGACTATTAATACCTGGGTTGAGCTTGAACTCTCATGGACAGTGATTGAACTAGACACAAGTGTCCAAGAACATTGGGAAGCTAGGAAAAAACAACCTAGGAAACAACCATAACTTTATTTTTCCTAAAGTTTTGATCTTCTTTTAATGTCCTTAAACCCTATCATCTCTAGGAGAAGAAGATTTTTATCACCTGAGATCAATCCTATTTCTGAAATAGGAGGAAGAAACGTTGTTTTTTCAATCCAACAAAGTACTCTAAGGAGAACTTTGTCTAATTCATCGAGTTCATATTTCTCTCCCTTACCTATCGTTCACAAGATGACATCTAGTGGTGGCTCTAGTGGCACTGGAGGTGCTTCTTCATCTCAACCTTCAGCCTCATTAGTGATTGGTACATTATATAGTTATCAAGTCCCTATCCAATATACTACCAACCTTGCTAAGGTCATAAAAAAGTATGGGCTCTTTCAGTTTGGAGAAGATGCTACAACTACCTCGTGGCATGTTTCCTCTCCTCTTAACCTAACACCTACTACTCATCCACTTCCTAAATTTAAAAAGAATCTCCCTAGGTTTTCAAGGAATAACACGGTCACTACGAATGAACACTTGGTGGCATTTTCTAATGCCTATCACAACATAGGATCCAATGAAAATGACACTTGTATGCACTTATTTGTTAATTCTTTTAAAGGGAAGGTAGCGACCAATTTCTTTGATCTTCCTCCCAATATTATTTCCACTTGGGAAGATTTATTTTATTGTTTCAAGTCTACTTATGGGAATTCCAAGAGCCTAACCGAGAAATTATGAGAGTACAATAACATTGCTTTAAAGACGGTGAGACTATCAATTCTTTCAACTTGCATTTAACCAAATTATATAACCAAATTCGCGAACTCATTCTCCCTCAAAACCAAGTCTCTTTTATGCATTACTATAATTCTCTATCCTCCCCTTACCATCATAGGTTTGAAGAAAAATCCATTGAAAACCTTGGATCCGCTCTGCATACTTTGTTAGAGTATGAAGAAAAAATTGAAAGAGCATGTCTTCCTAAGGGATATTTGTAGATTTTAACCTTGTACAATATTTACTGCAAACATATTTTTAGTAAAAGAACATAAAATATACAATGGCAAATACAAACATTACACAGAGATTTTTCCCCTAGAAACCCAAAGTGGGGAAACCATCATATTTTAGATTCATTCATAGTGATACATTGTTTACAATAAAATATACATATAGGATCCAAAGGCATCCAAAACCCTAACCCTATGACCTGGATTATTCAACAACGATAATTCCTTGACCGAAAATAGAAAACCATCAGCAAAAAACCATGTGCTGAAAAACCACATAAATATGTGACACTACTACTCGTGCAAAGAATATAACACATATCCATAACTCTCCCACTTGTTGTTTTCTTTGCATATTGGGAGCTACAGGGTTACATAGTCAACAATCTAGGGCAGTAATGCCCATGGATCCTCTAGACCAAGAGAACTTCTCAGTGCTCACAGATTTTTTTAATGAATCTGCAACATTCTTCAAAGTGTCCACCTTCATCAACAATACTTTGTTTTCTTCAACCATGTCTCTCACAAAGTGATATTGAATATCAATATGCTTTTTCTTTGAATGATAAGCCAGGTTCTTCACCTATTAAATTTCACTCTGACTATCACAATCTATCCTTACAACTTGTTGTACCAACCAAATACCTGAACATAATATTTGTAACCATACTACTTCCTTACTTGCATGAGTGGTTGTCATGTGTCCAACTTCTGTAGTTGAAAGTGCCACTACAACTTGTCTTTTTCTCATCCAACTTATTGATCCTCCAAACAGGTTAAACACATACCCACTTGTAGATCTCCTACGATCCAGATATCCAGCCCAGTCTACATCAACAAAGCCATGTATATCCACCACTATGTCCAATCCTAGTCTTCCTTCATAGCATAATCCATAGATAGAAGTGACAAAAAAATACCTGAAAACCCTTTTTGTTGTTGTCCAATGCTCCTTCCCTGGTTTTGACATATACCTGTTCAAAACTCCCACTGCATGTGAAATGTTAGGTCTAGTACATACCATTGCATACATCAATTTTCAAACTACACTCGCATATGGAACATGAGACATGTCCTCCTCCTCTTCCTATGTCTTGGGACACTGATCAACAGATAACTTTACACCAACATTAATAGGAACCTTGACCAGTTTACATTCCTTCATATTAAACCTTTGCAATATTGTCTCGACATATTTTCTCTGATTTTACCAGAGTTTCCTCTTTTTCTGATCTCTTTTAATTTTCATGCCCAAAATGAAATTTGAAGCACCGAGATCATTCATGTCAAATTTAGAGGACAATTGAGTTTTCACATCCTGGATAATATCCTTGTTGTTTCCTATCAGCAACATGTCATCCACATACAAGAACAAATAAATCAAATGATCACCAAGTAATTTAAAATACACACAGTGATCCTCTTTGCTTCTTGTGAAGCCAAGTCCCAGCATACAAGTATCAAATTTTTGATACCACGTCCTTGGTGATTGTTTTAAACCATACATGGAATTTTTCAACTTGCATACCAACTCCTTCTTTCCCTTCACAACATAACCTTTTGATTTCTTCATATATATTTCTTCTTCCAGGTCCCCATTTAGGAATGATGTCTTCACATCCATTTTTTATACTTCAAAATAAAATGTAGCAGCAACAGATAACAAAAATCTTGTAGAGGTTAACTTGGAAATAGGAGAAAAAATATCACCAAAATCAATTCCCTCAACCTGGGAATAACCCTTTGCTACTAACCGAGATTTTTATTTCTCCACTTTTCCTTCTGCATTCAACTCTTTTTAAATACCCATTTACTGCCAATGGGATTTCTTCCAGTCGACAACTCCACTAGATCCCAAGCCTCATTCTTATCCGAATATACAATTTCTTCATCCATGTCCCTTTTCCAGATATTTCCATCCTCTGAATCCACTACCTCCTTGACAGTTCTAGGATCAACATCAGTAATAGACAAAGCAAAAATTGAACAGAAATTAGGTGGAGTATAGCTTTCTGGTAGCCTTCTTTCTCGAACCGATCTCCTCAATACTGGAGTATGAGGATCTTTTTCTTCTCATTCTTGTTCTTCTATAGAGTTTGGCTCATCATCCTTTAAATCAAACTCTGTTTTCTCTAGTTCTTACTCACTTGGTAGGACTTCCTGTCTTCTAGAAATGTAGGGGTATGGATAGTAGGACAAAAGATGATTCATTGATGGATATCATTAATCAAAAAAAACCTTCTATCCTCTTCATCTAGGAGATAAAATTAGAGGAGAATGAAGTAATAAGAATATGTAAAGAATAATGGAAATCTAGTGAAGAATCTATCTAAAAACTAACATTACCTTTACCAACTTTGATTACAAATACACAATCGATAAATTGATCAATCGACTCTTGTATTGTCTTTAACTGCTTCGAATTGGATTCTACAAATAAAAATGTCACATGTTGTACATCAACAACCAAACCATATCATCAATGCCATAAGAATCACAATAAATGATTTTGTTAGATAAAACTAGTATAACATCGAGATCTTTGCAACACCTCACTTCATAGAAGTACAAAAACTCAAGTCACAGGATAGACACTCTCACCGTTTCTTGATCATCTACAAGAGCGGGAATCCAGTAATTGGTAGTTGGATTGCTGCGAACAAGGATCCATTCCATTAATCCACTCTCTTCTTGGTAAGCCAATCGAAAAAACGATATTCCATCGTAGTCCAGCTTGAATGCATCTCCAATCTACAAATAGAGCATTGACTTCACCATCAATTCTGCTATTTAAATTTACCCAAACCCCATAAGGAAAAGAGGAGAAAAACATTAGGACATAATACTCACAGGGCGATGCAACCTGTCCACAGAATTCAATTACTTTGTAATAGTCATTTTCCACAAACTCTTAGGGAAAACTCCCTCCGTTTTCATGCTCAAATAGCGATTGTTCATATAAACAAAAGTTGAAATTATGTATACATAAATAGATACCTCTTCTCTTCTCATTTGAAATTGAATTCATTTACAATGTGTAGTTTAAATGTGAAGGAGAGTAGGGTAGTTACCCCAAAGTGAGATTTGAATTCTTAGTATTTCTTGAGCTCCAGAGGGATGTCATCACATGGATCATATTCACCCTTCTCAACATCTCGATGATCATCCAAGCCTTCACTGTGAATGGGCCTCTTGTGGTGCTTAGGAGAGAGACTGGAAGTTGTTGGCAGGAAGCGTGTGCTTGTCATTGATGGTAAGAACAACAATGACGATGGAAAATAGGAAAAGCATAAGCTCATGAGGAGAAGAGAACAATATGCAAATATTAAAGCTTAGAAGGGAAAGCGCATTAGAAAAACATGATTAGGATCAAAATCCTTGATCGTGGATCTGCTTGAGAGTCCTCATGACCGTTGGATCACTTAAAGTGAAGGATATAATAAATAAGGCACAAGGTTTAAGAATTAGATTATCCAAATATCTGTCAGTTGTCAGATCACCTTAAGTGGAAGGAAAGGATAAGCAAGGGTTGAGATCTGAGATCTCGATGACCCAAATTTTCATCAACCATCAGATCGAATTAAATGGAAGGATAGGATAAACAAATATGAAGAGCCGTTGGATTTAATCCAAGGTAAAGATGCATCGCAGGCAGATAGAGCCATTGATCTAAGATCTTGATCAAATGAACATCATTCGTTTCGGTTCTAAAGTTATGAGGAGGTTGCGCTTCGAAAAAATATCACTTCAAGAATTTCAAGTTGAGAACTGAAATACCCGAAGCTCGGAGAGCCGAAATAAATTCTCGACCATCAGATCTTGAGAATATACATTGACTATTAGATCAGGGAGATCTACGTCAGTAGACCACTTCAACATGGACATGTGGCAGATCACATCAGCAAAACACATCAACAAGGACATATGGTAGGCCACGTCGGCATGGACACGTGGCATAGTCAAATAATGACAATTGTCAAGATGAAATCGACATTTTAGGTACATGCAAATCAAAAATATGAGTGACATGTGGCAGGCACTCAGCTCATGCCACATCATCAAGTGACATAAGAAAGTTACGTCACTCCGATAGTTTTACTTTGGGAGTTTCACAACCAACACATGCCCTAAGTCCCGAAGTCTCGAATGTTGAATTCTTGAAGTGGACATAAGTCGTCCAATTTGACGATCACTTCAGGTGCATTCTCAACCATTGATCAAAATATAGTGGAAGGATAGTGTAAATAGAATAGAAGAAGTGCCAAAGTAAATGGTGTCCATCCATCACAATGCTTGATTAAGTCCTAACCGATGGATTAAGACGTGAAAGGATAAGTGTAAGGATCGAATATGACCATTGATATGGTTTCGTGAAATAAAAGTGAATGTTCCAATCTGTTCGATGAAATCTTGTTTAGAATATTTGAAAAGTTGAAATCTCCAAGTCTCGAAGGGCAAAGTCCCAAACTCCTGAGAGTCATCCATCTCATTAGGGGATTAAATCATGACCATTGATTCTGATAAGTGCTCAAGTGCTCGTTTGGCCTAAACGTCTGGACACTACCATTGGTCATATGGTAAGAGATTTAAAAGACTTAGCCATCGATTGAGAAGGAAGGGTATCTGTGGATCATTAACTCTGGAAGATTGACGTACGAAGGAAAGAAGGGTTTGAGAGTTGAAACTCCCAAAGCCCATATCACGTAATAAATCATAGTCGTTGATTTAGGAAGGTTATATCTGGTCCAAAGAACTTGAAAGGACAGATATGAACAGTCAATTCAAGAGCACCATCAAGATCATGAGATCGACGGTCCCATCAAATTGCGGGGATTGAATATGTGTGAACTTTAAAAAGTTAAGGGAGGGTCGCAATTGAAACCATGATTTTGGAGAAAGGACACATGGAGGCTCGAGGTAAATTTCAGGGTGAAACATAGTTTGATCTCAAACCACCTTTGGCTATGCCCAAAATTGCATGGTCATATGATATCATCACCCAAGGTCACATCAATGGAAGATAGGGGAAGGAGCTAGCATTTCTAGGCTCCACATCAGAGGTTACACATTGAAAAGTAAAAAAGCCTCTGCATGTATAATCCAACAATGTTGATCAAACATAATCTGATCGAAGGGTTTTTGTTTCAATTTGGGGTTTCTTGATCAGTTACGATTCAGTTACACTAACTGAATCATTGTTCTGGGGCATTGGAATCATGGTTCTTGAGCATTTTTTATTCCCAACCTTGGTGTTGGAGATTTGGTGTGTAGTGGACGATGAGGGCATGAATAAAAGAAATGTGTCGTGATAGAGGAAGGTTGTTTTTTTTCTGTAAAACAAGTTGAAATGTATGTAATGAAGATTACAGCATGAACAAGGAGAGGAAATGCAGAGATGAAAAACATAATCTTGACAGAGAAAATATGGTGAGAAGATCTTGATGTATGCTTTGGCAGAGGTCTTGGCATCACAAAAAGACGCAGAACAGAGAAGTAAGGGGGATTTTTTTATAGTTATTCACATGTGTAGAAGTCAAATGAGCATATGTGTGAAAGTGCATAGGGGAGGCATAGAGCATAGAACAGAAATGGCACATAGATCATAAAACAAAGAAGAAGAAAAAGTGCAATAAGATGTGAGTAGGAAGACATTGATGCAAGCAAAGAAAAGAAGTGTAGAAGAACAATGATGAGACTAGTAAGCCATTGATAAATACCGTATCATTGTAATATATTTCAGCAATAAAATATTTATATCTCAGGGTGGTAGGGTGGTGATAGGTAGGATTGTTGTCCTCAAAGTTTCAAGTGGGTGCTTGAACACAGGGAGTTGTAGCTTCCATCTAGTTGTATCCAGAAAAACCAGAGTGGTAGGGTGGTGCAAGGGAGAAACATTGTTCTTTGTTATACAGGTTGGTGCCTATGTGACTGGAAGTTGGTGCTTCTATTCATTCGGTGCTAGAACATTGAGGGAGTTGGTGCTTCATTCTAGTGGGTGCTAGAGAAACCAAAGATTTGGTGCTCCCAGCATGTTGCATCTTGTAAAGTAGAGGTGGTAGCCTCACAAAGAGTTGGCGCTCATAAGAATGATAATGTACAGAAAATAAATACTACTTATCATATTAAGAAGAAGAGTTTTTCTCCCTTTATGTAATTCCTCAGGAATATCTATCTCTATATACATAATGTGTGCGATTGATGTTGAATAATCTATTTCTTACTTCCCTGAAATATTGTGATCATCATTGAGTGTTCTGTAATGAGTTTAAAAATGGGTATAATTGTTTAAGCACCATAACAACTGATTCACACCCCCCCCTCTTAGTTTTCTAATAATTGGTATCCGATATGGTTACTTTTATCTAAGGGTAGATCCTAGAGCTTAAACATGACTAGCCATGAAGGATATTCAACCAATAAGGCCTCTCTATTCAATGGAACAAACTTTTCCTTATGGAAAGTTAGGATGAGAACCTACATAATGGCTTTAGGTGAAGATGTATGGGATGTGGTAGAGATTGGTTATGTAAATCTAGTTTTACTAGCTTCTAAGGATGACAAGCTAGAATTCATCTTCAACACTAATGCTATGAATTCTATTCTGAGTGGACTTACAGAAGAAGAATTTGTAAAGGCTATGCACTTAGAATCTGCCAAAGAAATGTGGGACAAACTCATTAGTAGTTATGAAGGTAATGAGAAGGTAAAGGATGGCAATATTCAAACCTACAGATTACAGTTTGAACAGCTAAATATGAAAGAGGATGAAATTGTTGGGAAGTACTTTTTGAGAGCTGAAGAACTAGTAAATGCAATGAAAGGACTTGGTGAAAAAATTGAGGAAGGCTCTTCAGTTCATAAAATTTTGAGATCTCTGCCAGATAGGTTCAACCCAAAGGTCACTACTATAGAAGAAATTAATGATCTGAAAGAAATTATTTTTGATCAACTTCTAGGAACATTGACTGCATATGAAATTAGGATAGGTAAAGATAAACCCACCTCTAGAGAAAAATCATTTAAAGCAGATAAGAATGAGGATTCTGAGCCTAATGAAATTGAAGAAAAATTTGTGAGAAGACTAAAAACAGAATCAAGAAAGTACCAATGAAATTTTCCCTTCAAATGTTTTAAATGTGGAAAGATAGGTCACTTTGCATTTAAGTTTCTGCACAAGAAGAAGGACCAGAACTTTGAAGGTGAAGAGAAGTACACATCCAAGAGATTTGGTAAAAAGAAAAGTTTATGTGTAAGCAATGATGACTCTTCAGGAGACATAGATAGTGACTCTTCTTGTAAATATAAAGGTTAATGACTTTATGCTTATGGCCAAAGATGATTATGATAATAAAATCATAGGAAGTGATGTTAATGATGAATAATATATGGTTGACTTGAAAGGAGAACTGATCAGTGCCCTAGAAGAAATTGCTAGACTCGGATTTAAGAAGAAAAAGAAAAAACAATTATTGATACAGTTCGAGAAAGATAGTAAAAAACCCGATGAAGACTTTGCCATGCTAAAATTGGAATTAGAAGAAGCAAAGAAAATATAGGAAATTATGAAACAAAAATTATCATAGAATAAGGAAAGATGTGAAGCCTTGGAAGAAGAGGTAGTAAAATCCAGAAAAGAGATGAAGAAGTTTAAAGCATTGTATCTCCAAAATATTCCAAGCATTGAATCCTCAGCATAACTAAATGACATTCTGAGAAAACAAAGATCTTTTTTGTTGAAGACTGGTTTAGGTCATGTAAGTGGTTCAAGAAGCAAACAACCAGAAACCAAAGAGCCAATAAAAATGATCAAGTTCCAAGTCAAGAGACAATTAGACCATGTGAGTACCTTGCCACCAAAATCTAATAAAGACAAGATGATCCCTGATAGAAAACAAATATATTAGAATATGGAGAAAAAAATGCCAAAAAGAAGGCCATCCTTCAGGTACCAAAATTTCTCCCATGGTTACTATTTTTACTGCTTTAATTTTGGTCATAAGATTGCAAATTTTCAAATTAAGTTTAGAGACATGCAACTGAGGAGGTCAAGAGATAAACAATATTTGTGACATAAATATAAGAAACCAATGAGTAGACAACATTGCACCAATCACTTTGACCTATTGAACAATGAGCTTGAATGCTATAACTGTCATAACTTCAGCCGCAAAGCTGCAAACTGCCATCTGAAGAATTACAAAATAGATCCAAGGATAAAACCCTTAGTTAGAAATGCCAGCACATAGAAAAATAATGATAGTGAAAAATGTGGTCTAGTACTTTCATCTCAAAAACAAAAACACCTCTGGTATATAGATAGTGGGTGTTCCAATCACATGACTAGAGACAAGGATAATTTTCTATCTATAAGTAAAAGAAAAACAAGAAATGTGACCTTTGGAAATGATTAACTATGTAAAATCAAGGGTAAAGGGATGGTGAGTTTGATTAATGGAAAAGGAAAATCCCAGGATGTTCTTCTTGTAGATGGGCTGATACATAATTTGCTCAGTGTAAGTCAAATGTGTGAAAAAGGATGTGAAGTGGTGTTCACTTCCAAATATTGTAAGATAAAGTACATAAACTCATGACAAGTGGAGGTTAAAGGCATAAGGATAGATAATAATGTATATGTGCTGAAAGAAGATAGAGAAGAGTGTCATCTAAGAAAACATGATGAAATCTAGTTATGGCATAGGAGACTTGGAAATCTAAACTTTGACCACTTAATCAAGCTCAAAAATCTTGTGGCAGTGAAACATCTTCCAAGAATATCAAAGCCACAAGATTCTTTGTAAACCCTGCCAAGTAGGAAATATAACCAGGACATAGTTTAAATCCAAGAGCTCTACTTCAATAGAGAAACCACTCCAATTAGTTCATATGGATTTATGTGGACCATCAAGACAGGAATGCACAGGGAAGGAAAACTACTTCATGCTGATCATTGATGATTACTCCAAACTCACTTGGGTTTCTTTTCTTAAAGAAAAAGATGAAGCATTTGAGAAATTTAAAATATTTAAGGATTTAACTGAGAATCAAACATGCAACAGGTTAAAGGAAGTATGATTAGACAAATGAGGAGAATTCATGTCAAGTGATTTCAAGGAATTCTGTGATAAACATGGGATCAAGAGAGATTTCACAATCTCAAGAACTCCACAACAAAATGGAGTAGTTGAGAGGGAAAAAAGAAAAGTTCAACAAATGGCCAGGTCAATGATGAATGAGAAGAGCATTGGTCAAACCTACTAGTTAGAATCAATACACACAACAATCCATATTCTTAACAAATCCCACCTCAGACCACATAGTGACAAGACACCTTATCAACTGTGGTATGGAAGACGTACTTCAATCAAACACTTCAAATTCTTTGGGAGTAAGTGCTACATAAAGAATAATATTGAAAACCTTGGCAAGTATGATGAAAGGGTTGAAGAAGGCATCTTCTTAGGATATGCTACCAATAGTAAAGGATATAGATGCTTTAATAAAAGATTGTATAAATTAGTTTATCGCATTGATTTAAAAGTTGATGAAGGAGTCCCTATAAGAGAGGTGTGCAGTATTGATTCTTCTACAGAGGACACAGATGAAGTTGAAGATGAATAGGTCCAAGAATTAGAAGGAGAAGACTCTGAGTTAGATACAAATACTCTGCATGACTCAAACCAAGAGATCAAGACAAAGACACCCTCTATATTTATTAGGAAGAATCATCCTGAACAACATATAGTTGTTCATCTAAACTAAGGAGTTCGAACAATAAATAAGTTGAATAATGTCTCAAAACAATCTTAGATTGTCTTTCTGTCTTTTCTTGAACCTAAAGACTTTAATTCAACCAACAAAGATGACCATTGGGTTAAATACATGAATGATGAACTTGACAAGATTGAGAAAAACAATACTTGGGAGATGGTTCCTTGACCTGAAGGTAAAAATGTGATAGGCTCCAAATGGGTCTTTAAGAATAAATTGAATGAGAAGGGACAATTTGTTAGGAACAAAGCAATATTGGTCTATAATGGCTATGCACAGATTGAAGGACAAGATTTTGATAAAACCTTTGCACCAGTGGCAAGATTGGAAACCATTAGAACATTTCTTGCCTATTCATGTCATAAGAACTTTAAAGTATATTATATGGATGTTAAGTCAAAATTTATTAATAGAGATCTGGAAGAAGAATTTTATATGGAACAACCTAAAGGATTTTCACTAACAGATAATCTTGACTATGTATGGAAATTGAACAAGTGTTGTTAGTGTATCCAAGAATCCAATATTTCATTCCAATACCAAGCACATCCCATATAATACCATTTTCTGAGAGAGCAAGTGATCAATTAGATTTTTCATATTCATTACATTCCAACCAGAGAAAAAATTGCAAACATATTTACTAAACCCCTAGCCAAGGCACCATTTGAATATCTCCGTCAGAAGCTAGGTGTCAGCCCTTCTCTCACCTAAGAGAGTCCATCCTGTCAGGGGGAGTATGCATTGCTTGAATATCTGATACCTCTGAAAAGTACTGCAACAACTCAGGGGGAGAATGCTTTCTTTGACATTGATGTCAAAGGGGGAGAAAAGGTGTGGTCTGGATGCTACAGTTGGAGGTATAAGAAGAATAGTGCAGCCTTTCAGGGTTTCCATCAATGCCAAAGGGGGAGATTGTTGTCATGTTTTATAGGAAGCGTGTACTTGTCATTGATGGCAAGAAAAATAATGATGATGGAAAATAGGAAAATCATAAGCTCAGGAGGATAAGAGAACAATATGCAGAGATCAAATCTTATAAGGGAAATCGTAGTACAAAAGTGTGATCAGGATCAAAATCCTTGATCGTGGATCTACTTCCAGAGTCCTCACGATCGTTGGATCACTTTAATTGAAGGATAGGATAAACATGGAACAAGGTTTGAGAATTCTATTATCCGAATGTTCGTCAGTCATCGGATCACCTTAAGTGGAAGGATATGATAATCAATGGCTGAGATCTGAGATCTCGATCACCTGAATTTCCATCAATCGTTGGATCGAATTAAATGGAAGGATATGATAAGAAAAGATGGAGAGTCGTTGGATTCAATCCAAGGCAAAGCTGCATTGCAGATAGATTGAGACATTGATCTAAGATATTGATCAAATGAAAATCATTTGTTTTGGATCTAAAGTTATGATGAGGTTACTCTTTAGAAAAATCTCACTTCAAGAATTTCAACTTGAGAACTGAAATACCCGAAGCTCAGAGAGTCAGAGAGCTGAAATAAATTCTCAACCATCAGATCTAGAGAATATATGATGACCTTTAGATCAGGTAGATCTACATTAGTAGACCATGTCAGGTTGGACATGTGGTATATCACATTAGCAGACCACATCAACAAGGACATATGGCAGACCACGTTGGCAAGGACATGTGGCACAGTCAAATAATGACAAGTGTCAAGATGAAATCGACATTTCAAGTACGTGCAAATCATGAATCTGAGTGAAACATGGAAAACACTCGATTCGTGCCACATCATCAAGTAACGTAAGCAAGTTATGTCACTCTGAGAGTTTTGCTTCGGGAGTTTCAGCACCAATAGATGCCCTAAGTCCTAAAGTCCTGAATGATGAAGTCTCGGAGTGGACATAAGTCATCTGATCTGAAAATCACTTTGGGTGCATTCTCAATCATTGATCAAAATACGATGGAAGGATAGCATTAGTAAAATAGCCGAAGTGCCAAAGTAAATAGTGGCCATCTATCACAATTCTTGATTAAGTCCTAGCTGATAGATTAAGCAGTTAAAGGATAAGTGTAAGGATCAAATCTAACCATTGATCTAGTTCTGTGAAATAAAAGTGAGCGGTCCAATTTTTTCAAGGAAATCTTGTTCAGAAGATTTGAAAAGTTGAAATCCTGAAGTCCCGAATGTCATCCATCTTATCAGGAGATTAAATCGTGACCATTGATTCTGATAAGTTCTCAAGCGATCGTTCAACCTAAACGTCTGGACACCGCCATTGGTCATATGGTAAAAGATTTAAAAGGCTGAGCCATCGATTGAGAAAGAAGGGTGTTCGTGGATCATTGACTCCGAAAGATTTATGTACGAAGGAAAGTAGGGTTTGAGATTTGAAATTCCCGAAGCCCAAGTCATGGAATAAATCACAATCGTTGATTTAGGAAGGTTATATCTAGTCCGTAGAACTTGAAAGGACAGATCTAAACCATCAGTTCAGGAGCACCATCAATATTGTGAGATCGATGGTCCCATATCATTGCAGGGATTGAAGGTGCACAAACTTTAAAATGTTAAGGGTGGGCTGCAATCAAAACCATGATTTTGGAGAAAGGACATGTGGAGGCTCGAGGTAAATTGTGGGGAGAAACATAGTTTGATCTCAAACCACATTTGGTCGTGCCCACCCATAATCATTTTCATCTCTTTAATCGGTGGATTTGGTGGTAGCTTGGTAGGGTTTGCGTTTCACTTTCTTATCATGAAGCCACAACTCTAAGGAGGAGAAAACCCAAGAACCCACAATTGAAAATGGCCAATTGTAGTCTCTGAGTAAAGTTGGAGGATGTTGTTGGAATGTGTGCACTTTCAATGTTCATTTACTCCCTTAACTAATATTATCCATGTGCCATCAATGAAACTCTTTACCGCACGGTCCCTCCCTTGCCAATGCTATTATTTGAGTGCTATAAATATCTCATTATTATTATTATATGTCAATATAAAATAATTCTACCAACTAATACAAGATAACCTTAATCACGACTCACTCACAATCTTTAATATAAATATATTATATAAATGTTGAAAAATTTAAAAATATAGATATTCAATGACAAATAACCTCATAATAATAATAAATCATTAATAATAATATATATTGAGATATATAAGAAAAAAAATTGACAAAAACTCTGTAGCTTTACTACTAGGGTTCTCGCTGCCATGGAGGAGTAGGGCTCACCTAGGGTCTCCTCTCCTCCCCAACCTCCTCCGCCCCCTCTAAATGACATTTCCTTTTGCTCGCTGATCAATTTCTTGCCCAAGAAGAAAAAGGCGGAAAGCTCGAAGTTCGTTAAAAGAGTGAAAGAAATTCTGGAGGTCTCCCTCCCACCAGACGTATCCATACAAGTCGCCCTGTCATTGACTGAGCGCGTACTTGTTGGGTAGTTCACTGGCCTGTGGCCATCCCCCAAAGTCACTGAAACCTAGGTCATAATAAATTGGAAGCCACTGATTATGAAAAATTTCACCTCTCATTTCCTGGGCAGAGGCTATTTTCTCTTTGAATTCACCTTCGAAGACGACAAGGATTTGATCTTCAGGAATGGCCCATACTTTATGGGACCTCAAGGATTGTATCTGGATAAATGGAATCTATATTTTGACCTAGAAGAGGATGTTCCCTCAACAGTTCCAGTGTGGGTCAAAATGCCTAATCTTCCAATCCACTACTAGAATTAGGACTCATTGAAACATATAGATGATGCACTTGGAAAATTCATTAACAGGGAACATAATAAAGATCAGTATGACTGCGCCCGAACATGTGTGGAGGTGGACTTGGAGATAGGACTCCCATAGGCTATCAAAATCAAGGTTGGAAGTTGGTCTCATATACAGAAACAAGATTATGAACAACTTTCGTTCAAGTGCCAGGGGTGTCATGAATACGGGCATTTTTCCAGAAATTGCCCAAAAATTAGTGAGGAAGATAAGGGAAAAGAGGAAGGATGGAATAAGTTCAAGAGATCCAAAGGTAACCCAAATATCTCAAACACAAAAGGGCATGAGAAGAGTAAAGGAATTCAAGCCAAAGATAACAATGTACCCCAAAAAAACCTCCAGTCAAAAGAGTTTGTAAACATGTACGAAACCCTTGGTTTGGCTTCTCAAGAGATCCCTAAAGGGGAGATGACTCAGAAGGAGAAGATGGATATTGCAAGAAAGAAAGATAAGGAGGGTGTTGATGATGCCGTGATAAAGGAAGCAAGGCATGTAGAAAGAGAATCAGAAAGATCCAAAGATAAGGGCATGACCAACGATGTGGGAAGCCAAGGCTCGGAAGAATCATAAGAGGAAGGAGAGATAGGAGACTCTCTATCCATGGTCCTAAGATCAGAAAGGGGAAGGATTTCATCCAGGGAGAAGATAGGAAAATAAAAATACAAAGATAAAGTGTAGGGAAGTCAACCAACCTTGGAAATTTTTTTCACCAAAACCCCAATGATGGCAAGAAACCAGGGACAGGGCTCCAAGGGAGGCCCGCACTCTCACAAAAATAAATAATGAAAGTGATATTTGGAATTGCAGAGATTTGGGAAGAAAGATGAAGAAGCCATGAGGGCCCTAATCAAGACTAAAAACCCAGACATATTGCTAGTCCAGGAGACAAAATTGGAGGAAAATCTCTTCCTCCAAAGCAACAAAAGATTTTGGAAAAAAGGCGGGATAAATGTTACTTTAGCCAGAGGAGCCTCGGGAGGTCTTGGAACTCTTTGGCACAACTCTAAATATAAGATGGTCACTGAAAAAAATTGTACACTTGTTTCTCGCAAAATTTCAACACCAAGACATGATGGAGGTTTTTATCCTTTTCAACGTTTATGTTCCGATAAATGCAGGGGAAAAGAAGTTTTGTTGGGACTCACTCAGAGACCTAGCTGATGAGGAAGCTTTGGAAAACATTATAATCGTAGGGGACCTAAATATCTCCCTTAGTTAGAGTGAAAAGCGTGGGGGCTGTATTGTAAGAGATCTGGCTCGAGAGTGGGTGGAGGACCTCATCCAAGACTGGGATCTTCTCAACATCAATCCTTCTCGCGGTAAGTACACTTGGTCAAATAAGCGAGTAGGCCCTGGGCATATCACTGCCAGGTTAGATAGGTTTCCTCTTTAAAGTTCCTACTTGGTTATTGGGATTGATGTGAAAATGAAGATTCTTTCTAATATTACTTCGGATCATAAGCCCATAATGTTGGTTCTCACTCAAAGGAATTTAGGCCCCATTACCTTTAGATTTAGTCCTCTCTGGATAAGTCAAAAAGATTTTTTAAGGAAGGTTGAAGAAATATGGAGGATGTCGGTCATGGGATCCCCATTCTATGTATGGGAGGAAAAGTTAAGAAGAGAAGTCATCCCTGAAAAGCTGGGCCAAAACCATCACTAGTCCTGAGGATGAAATAAAACAAATCCAAGAAGATCTTGAAACTCATCAAGTCATTATGGAAGAGGCTGAAATTTCAAGCGCTCTCTTAAAAAGGGAGGAAGAGCTACAACAAAAGTTTCAGAACGCTTGCAGACAAGAGGAGGAATAATGGAGGAAAAAATCTAGAAGCCTGTGGTTGAAATCTGGAGAGAAAAACACCTCCTAGTTCCATAAGCAAGCCCAAGCTAGGAGAGGTTATAATTCCATCTCAGAAATTAAGGATGGAACTCAAATGTATGGCAATTTCCCAAGCATCAAAATGGCTACCTTCAACCACTTCAAAACCCTCTTTAATGAAGTAAAGGTTTAGGGACGCAGTGACAAGCTTCTAAATGAGATGCCTCCTAAAATTACAACTAGAATGAATTAGAAACTAGAAGCCAAGGTCACTAGGAAAGAGATAAAGGATGCCTTGTTCACCACGAGCCCTGATAAAGCCCCAAGCCCAAATGGGTTCATGAAAAGTTTCATCCAATCTTGCTGGCAGATTGTGAAAAAAGACTTACATAAAATGATCCTAAAACCCCAATACTGTAAGAAAATTGGGGGCAACACGAATTCTGCATTCCTCGCCCTCATACTGAAAGAAAAGGGTGCACATTCCTTCAACAGGTTCCACCCCATTTCTTTGTGCAACATTGGATACAAGATCATAACAAAAGTGATCACCAGTAGATTGAAAGGTCTTCTTTCAGACCTTATACCGGAGAATCAAGGGGGCTTCGTTCAAGGAAGGAAAATCATGGACAACATAATCTTAGTCCAAGAAGCACTTCACTCATGTCTAAAGAGAAGAGAAAAAGGTATGATAGTTAAACTAGACTTTGCAAATGTGTTTGACAGGGTCAAGCATTCTTTCCTGTTCGAAATTTTGCAAAAAATTGATTTTGGGCATGGCTTTATTAATTGGATCAAAGCATGTATATCCAAGCCCTAGATCACTCCACTGGTGAATGGGAGAGCAACATAATTCTTCAAAGCCACACGTGGGCTAAGGCAATGATGCCCGATTTCCCCTATTCTCTTTGCTCTCCAAGCCTCTGCCTTAAGCTTCACCCTGGAAAAAATTAGAACTGACAAGGATATTTTAGGCCTCCAAATAGTGAGAGGAGTAAAATAAATTGATCATGTTCTATTCCCAGATGATTCCCTCCTCCTTGGGGCAGCTTGATGCAGACCCCCTGCCCTCGGGCTGAGATCCACACAATATCTTCACTAAAACCATGTCAAGGGTTAAGCAAACCCTTTGTCTAATCCACAAAGGACTTCGAGTTTGAGGAATTGGAGAGTCCCGATGTATTTCCCCCACTCTTGGAAAATGTCGAAATGCCAATTTTCGATGATTCAGGTTGACTCCTTCAATGCGTTGAACACATGCCACATGCTATTCATTAGTTTTGTCTTTCGGGATTTCGAGCGAACAACCAACAACCGTTCCTCTTCCCTTATGATTCCCGAACTCCCAAATTATGAAATGCCAAAATGGGCTCAATGTCCCTTGAAATGTGAGATCAAAACCTTTTGAGAATTTCGCCTAAGCTTGATCCCTCCTTTAGCTTCTTCCGCACGTCCCCACTGACCGAGGCTTGGGGTCCACCTTTTTGGTGTTTCTCTCTTCGCAATTTCAGAAGCCATGTTGATCATGCAACTCTACCTCTCGAGTCCTAAAACCCCGAAACCTGATCAGTACCCCATGGCTACCATCCCTTGACTTTTCAGGAAATCCTCCTTTCCTTCTTCTGGATTTTGTGAACTGGGAGTCTGAGACTCTCAATTCTAAATTTACTACCTCCTTGACCTCACGAACTCTGCAAAACCGTAATACTGGGATTCCACTCCATAGACACTTCTTGATTTTGTGACTTCGTGGGTTTTCAACTCAAAGTATCCCATCTCCTTGTCCTCAGGATTTCCAAAATGCCAACCCCTGAACCTCTGAAATTCCAAACCCCGAAACGGTTGGTGAGTGACAAGCTCCCCGCTTAGATCCTATCCATGTGACCCTGTCCCATGACCTGGTGCTATTCCTCCATTTTCTTTCGGGTTTTTGTGTTTTAGGACTTTGCGATGCAAGGCTGCAACAATCCTTGCCCCTTTGAACTCTCGGTATCCGAAATACCGAAGTACTAAAGCCTAAAATGTCAGTCTTCCACTCCAAAGAGAGATCAACAGCTCATAGCCTCCCTTGATACTACGACTCAGATCCTTTCGGGGTTTCACGGGTCAAGGGTCTTGAACTCTTACCCTTTGCATGCCCGATGTACGAAATGCTGAAATCCTCCTTTCGGGGACTTCCCTGAACCTCAACTGCTGCCACATATCCTCCTGCGATGAACGGTCCTGATGCTTTCATGATTTCGTGAGTCATCACCTTTGCATATATGAGGGTTAAACCTCATGCACCTTCTCTTGGATTCGATGGCTATCGGTCCATGCGCCTAGATCTGACGACCCAGATCTCATTCTCCTATGCACTCTCCTCCTACTTCCTGGACATAGATTCAACGGTCCAAATCTCATATTCTACCTGATCCAATGGTAGTTGTGCTCTCCCTTGAGCTCACACTTCTTCTTCCCCTTGGAATATTTCCAAAGTTTCAAGGGCCTCAACCTTTGCTTTTGCTGCGAAGCTTGTATCCTCGGCTTCCACTTGTATTCTAAGGACGTTGTCCCTCCTGAGCTTTGTCAATTGTGAAACCTCAAAGTGTTCCTCGACTTCCTTCTCCTCTTGACTATTGCTCTGTGCATAAAGGCACGGTTCGTTCTGAGCTTCTGAACTTGAGACAAGTTCACTCTGAGCGCACTCCTTGTGCTACTGAGTTCTTCGAATAACTCAATTCAAAGTATTTCTTGCAAAGAAATGCGTCACATCCTCTTGTCATTCTTCTGCTCGATGCACACCTTGCAGAGCCTCTACAGACAACTGTGCTATCCATCCTGATATTTCTCTCCATGAACCTCTAAGGGATTCAACCCTTACATTCTCCTTCAAATGGAGATTGGTGCCCTCTGGCAACTCATGCTTAAGAACTCCTTGTTGAGCCTGCAGGGTGTTCAGTAACCTTGTAAGTACCTTATCCTCGACACTTCCATTTCCTTAGAACTCAAAGTAGAGTTCCCTGGTGCACTGTATGCATGCACTCAATGCCCTCTTGGTAGAGCTCTACAAAACCCTCAGTGATTCTATTTTCTCTGTTCCTTTCACTACATAGTCTTCACCTCCAAGGTATTCAACAACCTCAATGCTTCCTCCTGATTCTAACACTTCCACTGTTGTGCCCTCCTGGCAGGTCTTTGTCTGAAATTCCGTAGAATTTAGAAGTGCACTCACTGCATTGGCTTACAAAGACCACAACACTCTGTCAGGCACTCTTTCATGAGCCACAAAGAACCCATACCTGAAATCAAAGAACTTACAGATAATAAAGTCTATTCTACCCCTGTAAATGCATATATAACATACATCTACATCATATCATAAACACATAAATACATTCATCCATGAACTCATAAACACATGAACAACAACATGCAGGAAAAATTGCTATGTTTGTATTAACATGAAAATGCCTCTTTACAATGTGTTTGAGCTCAGACTGCAACAGAGTCTCGACTCTCCTCTCCTATCTCTCTATGCTCTCCTCTTTTTAACTCTATGCAGACCTTTTTTTACAGATACAAAGGATCTGTTTTCAAAAGGGGGCTCCTCGAGCTCTTCCCTTCATCCTCACCAAATCTCATTAAATTTCCTTTAATGGTTGTCTAGTCCGAATCCGATCTAGATCTCAGACTTACAACCAATTAAGGCACCCTTTATCTAAGCCTGCGCACATGCATGGATTTGGGCTCTTTGGCCATACAAACATTTTATACAATAAACTCAAATTCAAAATTTGAAAGTGAGAGGGCTATGCCTCTCCTCTCCATTGAATGTGTGCTTGGCATGCTGGATGGCTGGCACGTAGTTGGCTTAGAGTGATACTCCTACACCACATCTTCTGTTCATATTTCCAGTCAATTCAAGTTGGTGGTGGATGAGTTCTGTGAGGCCTAGGGCAGCAGACTGAATTTATAAAAATGTCATATCTATGGCTGGAATGTGACACAAAGCGATCTTAATTCCATTGCCAGATGCTGGGGATTTGGTGGCTCTATGCATTGGACGTATTTTAAGTAACTTGGGTTGCCTATCTTCCAAATAAATCCTAAATGTAAGGATTGGACCCCCATCATCGATAAATTTAAAAATAAAATGCATGCCTGGGGATTCTCTTGCTTGAACATCGTAGGAAAGACAGTGCTTATAAAATTGGTTTTAAATAGTCTCCCAATTTAACAAGCTTCCCTTATGCTAGATCCCCTTGGAATGCTCAAGAATATGGAAGGATGTGTAAGAAGCTTCTTTTGGAAAGGAGGTAAAAAAAACAGAGATAGACTGCCTCTTATTAATTGGGAAAAAGTCACCAAGCCACTATTAGAGGGAGGCGTGAACTTCAAAGATATGAGAACGCATAATTTAGCATTCGACACCAAACTTCTTTGGAGGTAGATTGCTCCTAAGGATGGCTAGGTGTAGCGTGCACTCTGGAAGAAATATTTTATGGGTCCGAGAAAACATTTCCTTGACAGACCTGTCAAAGTCAGTAATGGATCACAAATTCACAAATTATGCATGCAAGCTCAATCACTCATTCAAGACAATTTATACTGGATCCTGGGGAATCGGAATATTATAAAGATCTGGGAAGATTGAATAATGAACGAGGCTCCCCTTGAGGAAGTCCATGAGCTTCAAGAATTGTGTCTTTGGATGAAGAATTTGGGCCTGGTCTCTTTGTGGGTTATCTCAGTTTGGAAAGAAAATGACTGGCTGGAGTGGAGAAAGCCAAATTTACCAAATAATCTGGAAAACGCTTGGTTGAAATTGTGCGCCAGGATTAAAGGGAAGGCTCTAGCACATGAAAAGAATAATGATCAAAGAGGATGGGGGATGCACTCCGGTGTATACTCTATGGAACATGGTTACAAATTGCTATGAGAAATTCCATAGGTTTCCCCATGTCCATCGCTATGGATAGGTTTCTGGAAACAAAAACACATCCCAAAAATTGATCTATTTAATTGGTTGCTATGTCACAATCGAGTGCTTACAGAAGATAACCTAGAAAAGAAAGGCTTCCACGACCCCTCCAGATGTTCCTTGTGTCTGGAAAATTAAGAAAATGCCAACCACATCATGTTGGAATGCAGATACGCATTAGAAGTTTGGAGCGAAGTGATGTCCCACTGCCAAGTGAACACAACATTTTCAACAAATATTGTCGAATTTCACACTAATTGGTTGCACTGTTACCCCAGACAGTTCCCAAACAATAGTTGGTTCAAGGCCACGTGGTTGGTTTTGCCAAAACTTACCTGCTGGAAAATCTGGTTGGAATGTAACAACAAGATCTTCCAAGGGAAAATGCACAATGAAAAAGTCATCATGACTAGAACAATATCCTCCCTCAAAGAATTCCTAAATGAGCATATGTGGAGCTTCACAGATAAAAACCTCTCCTCTCATGAGGTGGAGTGGGGAAGATCGTTGGGATTAATTTATTCCAATGCAGATACCTAAGTGGAAAAGAGAAAGGACTGGAAAATCAGAATGCCAGAAAAAATCTTTAGAAATTTGAACAAGGAAATGGATTGCCACTCCTTGTCCTTCGATGGGGCGGCAAAAGGAAATCCGGGAAATGCAGGTGCAGAGGGAGTCATAAAAAACAAGAAAGGACAAACTGAGCACAAGTATGCATGGGGCCTAGGCCAAGATACCAACACCCAGGAAGAGGCTTTGGCATTTCTTCAAGGACTCAAGATTTTGCAAAAAATCCACATCGAGGACGCAAAGATCATTGGTGATTCTCAGATCCTCATAAAAATGCTAGTGGAAAACTCAAGCCCAAAGGATCTCCGCCTTTCTAGATTGATGGAGAGAATTAGAAAGATTGTCAGCTTCTTTCAGAAGATTAGCTTCTTCCATGTTTTGAGGGGAAACAACAAAGAGGCGGACGCGGAAGCAGGTAGAGTTGCTCTTCTTCTTGCAGACACTCTAGTATGGAACGATAAGGAAAACTGGGTTCCAATTCCTTAGAAGTGTTCTTATGTTTTTTTTCCTTTTGCTGAAGAAGTTCGTATGCGTGCTTAAGTTAGGGGAATTCATTCCACTAAAGGGATATCTGTATTTCAAAAAGCACCGCTATGTAAAAATTAGAGATGGGGGGTTCCTGACTATAGAGGAA
This sequence comes from Picea sitchensis, assembly GCA_010110895.2. Taxonomy (NCBI): domain Eukaryota; kingdom Viridiplantae; phylum Streptophyta; class Pinopsida; order Pinales; family Pinaceae; genus Picea; species Picea sitchensis. Next base: position 34,371 of record SNQJ01S0010381.1, on the reverse strand, counting down.
CAATGGGAGTTGTCCTGATAAATTTGAGAGATTGTAAATGGACATTTATGTCGGAAATTTTAATATCAAAACATATCCGCTCCTGTTAAAAAAAGTATATGTATTGAGATATATATTCTACTATTTAAATAATTTTGATTTTAATTTAACTAATAAATATCCACAAGGTGTTTTTGGAGGTCAAATTACAGCCTTGCTCCCTCATAGAGTGGAGTGTAGATTGTATTTCCTGAGTGGACCTAATGGTTAAGAACATGTGTTTCCTTCCTCCTAAGAGGTAGATCTCATAGACCAATTTAGTGTCTAGCCCTTAAAAATAGATTATTACTAGCAACAACCACATTTATGTAAAAAGTGGTTGATATACGCCGATGGTGCCATTAATTTTAAAAATGTAGAAAATGGTTTCGATCTGCGTATATCAACCATTTTTTACATAAATGTGGTTGTTGGTAGTTGACAACCCACATGAAACCATTAATAAATTAATACATTTTAAATGTAATAAATAAATAATAAAAATAATTAATCATCTTTCATTTTTTAAAACTAAGTACTAATAATTTATTAAACTAGCATACCCTAAGCAGGCTAATGAGAATGCCGTAGTAATTATATGGAGGTTTGATATTAATGTTATTAATTGGAATCATAAATATATTGCAATTAAAATGATTGCATTCGTAGTAATTATATGGAGGTTTGATATTAATGTTATTAATTGGAATCATAAATATATTGCAATTAAAATGATTGCATTTGAACTTTGAAGGAGGTTTTATATAAATATTGTTAATTTAGATTATAAAGATATTGCAATTAAAATAATTGTATATGAAGTTGGTTCACTATTTTGATGATGTTTGGCCCATGCTCTCAAGACATATCAACTTGTATAGGCAACATGGAGAGGGTTACAATTAATTTACGGGTTCATATGTCATGGATGTGTAACTTCCTATTTGTTTGGTCTCAAATTTTTAATAGTGTACTGACCTTTATGTTAAAGGTTGTGTTTTCCTTGTTTTTAAATGTTATTAGTTTGTGAAAGAAAAAGTTAATATTGTAGCAAAAAAAATCGTTAATTATGGGATTAATTTTTTGATTAAGTTAGTAAGAATTTTGTTGAATTTTGAAATTTTAAATTTAAATTGTTGAAATTGCAAAAAAAATAGTAATAATATCAATGATTAAAATTGAAAAAAAAATTGTTTTTAATTATTAAAATGGAAAAATACTTTATTAAATATATTAAAATAATAATAATCTATGTGAAGGAGAAAACTATCATTCAATTTGTAAAAGGTTTTTAGGCTTTTGATCATTTGTTGTTGCAATTATTTAAAGTGTAGATATTATATTAAAATAAAAATATGATTACATTCGATGAATTATTTCTTATATTAATTTTAATTTTTTTCAAATTTTACAAAACAAAAGTAATAGTAAGATTTTGTAAAGCTACAAACATATTAAAGTAATTATAAATAAAAAATAACAATACTTCTATGAAGACAAAACCAAAAATAAAGGTTATTTTAATGACATCAAAGAACACACTCAATATTAAATAAAAAATAACAATACTTCTATGAAGACAAAACCAAAAATTAAGGTTCTTTTAATGACATCAAATAACACTCTCATATATTGAATTTAGTTGTCCAAATATTGATATTCATTAGTGTAAAATTATTTTAAATTATAAGGGAGGATAATGAAGGGTTGAAAAGTTTACCCAAATTTAATTTTCATGTTTTTATTTTATTTTTTTGTGGTAAATTAGAGTTTGTATTAATTCTTTCCAAAAAATACAGATCTTTGTGATACAATTATCTGCATGGAAATGGTACCCTTGTGGGAAACCACTGCTACCAAGTGTCCGAGTTCAAAGGTGGAAACAGTGCCCATATGGGAAACCACCATTGCCAAGTTTCATGTAAAAAGAGGTGATCTATGCTACGAGAACACATAGGGCTGAAATACTCATAGAACCAAGTGTCATGAAAACGAAGGTAAGCTATGTTATGAGGCCACACAGGGTCAAAATACAAACAGTGTAAAAAAAAATCCAATTGTGTTGAACTGAGAAATAGAAAGCATTAAAAAACATTAGAAACTTGGTCCTAGTCGTGACCCATCATAAACCTATGTCACCTATGCTTTTCCTTTGTCATGGTCATCCATGGCCTGTCGAAGATCTTGGAGAAAATCCATCAACGTGTCCACTCTATGCCAGCGGTCGACTTTCCTATTTTGTGTGTCATGCATAGCCACTTTGATGTACTCCAGGTATATTTTAATGTTACTCAGAGTATGCAAGAGATTGGTTCAATCTTCACACTTGTCACAGAAAGGATTGGGGTGGGTGGATAGCAGAGAAGAGGAGGAGGATCTCATATGGGAGGAGGGAGGGGAGGTGGCAGGGGAGGGCATAAAAGAAGGATGATGAGGGGGGGAGGGAGGAGTTGGTTCATTTCCTAGAGAATTGCCAAGAATATGAAATCACTCAACCCTACAGGCGTAGGGGTTTGAGAGGGGGAAGAGGTCAGGGGAGAGGTCACAGGGTGGATGGGCAAGAGCGGGCACAACTACAGGAGACAAAGGAGGGGGAAAGAATTATTTAGGAGGGTGGTAAACCAAGGGATCCAATGGAGGGGATAAGACCACTTTAGCAGGGTGAATGGAAACTACTTGAGGGGTTCATGGCTTCGCATGGAGGGTTAGAGGTGGGCGATTTCCTCCCACGGGCCTCATACTAGGCTTCTCCCCAATTTGGTTTGGACTAGGGTTAGGGAATGATGATAGGTGGCGGTCTTCAGGGGAGGATACCTCTAAAGAATGGGGAGCTTGGAAGGGAGAATCCCCACAAAAAAATTGAAAACATGGAGAAGTTGCACCAGAGCTTGGTCTCAGAACAAAGGAGGGAGTGAATCTAGGTGGTTAGGCTCTGTGAATTATGAGCGAGCAAGTGAGGAGAAAGAACCCAAATCTTGGCTTTAAGAGCAAGCTGAATAGGCTGGAGCTGAAGTGACCAGAAAGGCTCTTTGCACGGTGCCATGAGGATGCACAGGCCGCAGAGCTTCCAGTTCGTGTGAGTTGCATGGTTTAAATGAGAAATGGAGGGTGGCAGCGAGCCATTTAAATTTTGGAGGTGACTAGAGAGGGGAGATCATGATGGAAAAAGGCCAAGTGGCAAGTGGCCTCGTCCCAAATAACACCCATCATATCACAAAGGCACCCCATCTAGGGGTTGGTCTTTGGTATGAGCTATGTTCCTGCAAGTGATGACTATGGGGTGAGAGGGATTTATGGAATGGGAACAACAGAAGACACCTTCCTCCAAATCGACACCCAGATTTGCTAACCAGTCAACAACTTGATTGGCCATTCTTGTTACATGGGACGAGAGGATTACCCGTTGAGGCTTGAGAGTTGATTTTATTCCACAAAGGCCATTCATGAGTCTCCAAATTGGAGATATTTCCTATGGGTTTGCCCCATTGAGCAGATGCATGAGGAGATTTATAACAATTTGTGAGTCACCTTCCGCAATGAGGGGGAAAAGATCTTGCTTTGAGGATACTTGTAGACCACATAAGAGGCTCCATATTTCCGCAATGTTACTGGTATTGTGCCCCATATTACTTGCCAGGATATAGAGGATTTCCACCTTATTGTTCCGGATGACCGCACCATAGTCGGTTGGTCCCAAATTCCCTTTGGAGGCTCCATCGAAGTTGAGTTTAAAACAATTTGTGAGCAGAGCTTCCCAATGAGTGTGGCTAGTCTTGCATCCTACAACTGGAAAAGGATTTTCAGGGGTAGGATTGATATTGAGTCACTAGGTGCTGAGAATGTTAGTTTCATTTTGTGGGGTTTTGAGGTTCTTCTCTGTCTAGGGATGCATCGAGATTTTTTCATTGATATTAGTGTGGATTGTGGTCAAAATGTCTTGAAAGTTCTGGTGACCGAATTAAAAATTTGTCTATTCCTCTCTTTCCAGATTTTCCAAAGAATCAAGTGTGGGATAAACTACCAGATTCTATTGAGGATGGGTGAGTGAAAGGTCGATCTTCTCCAGTATTCAATAGTTTCCATTAGACCTGTGTGGTTCCTATCCGTTTTTCTCATAATTTTGGTGCTATGATCCCAGATGCATGAACTATAGGGGCATATATTGAGGAGATCATTTTGAGTTTCTTCCTCTTGGCCACATAGCTGACACTAAGAGGGGCCAGTGAAACCCTTTTTTCTTAAATTATCCTAGGTAAGCATGTTGTTGTGTGCCACAAACCAAAGGAAGGTATGGATTTTCGGCTAGGATTTCATGTCCCAAATTCCCCCCCAAACCTCCTCTCGAGGTAAGGTTTTGTGACCCGGTTTTATGTAGTAAGCTTCTAGGATGTTGAAGACGCCTGTGTTGGAGTGTCCCCATCTAAGTATGTCCTCCACTTGTTTACTTAAAATTTTCCTTGAGGCAAGATGCTCCTGTAAGGAATGGAGGTTGAACTCTGGGGGAATGTGTAGGTTCTCATGGGAGTTTTTCCAAGTGCTCCATATCTCCCCTTAGTCAAAAGGCTTCCAGAAGTCGATCACATTGTGGAGTCGAGTGATGGTTGTGAGAGAGATGAGGTTGCTTAGAGTTAGATTTTTTTTTAGGGATGGGAGTTGTTGCCACGAATTGCTCCAGAAATATGCCGAGGATCCACTTTGTAGTTCCCAGAAAGAATGGTCCATGATAAGTCCATAATTGTTCTTGGCCACATTCTAGATAAGCAACCCCAGGATTTGACCATTCCATCTGATGAGCTCTCTTTCGGGGATTGTGGGGGTGTGTTTATTCCTCCATAGTCGTGCCCAAATATCTTGGGGTCTCTATAACCATCTCCACTAGATTTTAGCACTAAGCAGCTTATTGAGAATGGATGGGTCCCGGAGACCAAGGCCTCCTGCATTTTTTGGATTGCAGAATTTTTGCCATCTTACCAAGGACATTTTGTGCCCTTCTTTATTGCATTCCCACAAAAAGCTTCTGTGAATTGTTCTTAAGGTGTTAAGGATAAAATTTGGGGCCACCAAGGCTAAGAAGATGTAGACCAAAAGAGCTTGGAGGAATGATTTAAAGAGGGTGAGGCACCCATGCAAATTGAGGGAGAAAAGGGTCCAAAGGGAGAGTCTCTTCCTGAAGTTGGACAGTAAGGAGTCCTAGGATGAATTTCTAAGTGGGTTATCAATGAGGGAAATGACCAGGTCGATGGAGGGGAGGATGTTACAGGTGAAGCCCAGGATGAGAGTGAGATGGTTTTGGATTTCCATAGGTGTGTTAAAGAAGAAGACTTAGGATTTGGTTAGATTCACCTCCATTCCCAATGCTTCACAGAAGAGGTCAAGGACAGATCTGAAGCATAAGGATTATATGGTTGTGGACAGTACCATAAGAAATATACCATATACAAATTGGTTGTGCGATATGGAGGGAGAAATTCCATGGGAGGTAAGATCAGAGAGAGAGTGGTCCCTGATGGATGCTTTGAGAGTGCAGCTGAGCCCTTTTGCCATCAGGATGAAGAAGAAGGGTGAGAGTGGGTCCCCTTGTCTTATGTCTCTTATGGGGGAGAAAGGTTTGGAGGGGACACCATTGATGAGTATGGAAAAAAATGCTGAAGAGGTGAGATTGACTATCCAGGAGACCCAAGTGGGATCAAAGCCAAAGGCTAGGAGAGATGATCTTAAGTAGCTCCAGCTCAATTTATCAAAATCTTTAGAGAGATCTAGTTTTAGGAGCATACCTTGAGTTTTGGTAGAGTGAAGGGAGTGGATAACTTCATGAGACAGGATTACACTATCCAGGATTTCTCTGCCTTCCACATAGCTAGATTGTTATGGAGAGATTAAGATTGGTAGAATAGTCTTAAGGCGGGTTGTAATGATCTTTGTTAGGAGTTTGTATATGACATTGTAGAGGGCTATGGTCCTGAAGTGTGAGGGAGAAGTGGTGTTGTTTTCTTTAGGAATGAGGGTGAGAAAGGTTTCATTGAGGGCCTGGAGGACCTTCCCAGATTTTCTAGATTCCTCAATGATTTCCTAGATGTCTTCACAGATGATGCCCCAACAGTAGTGAAAAAAATCTGAAGCGAAGCCGTCTGGTCAAGGATCTTTGCCTAGCGGGTAGCCTTAAGAGATTGATCAACCTCCTCCTGAGTGATTGGTCTCACAAGGGATTCATTTTTCTATTTGGTGACCTCCTTGGGAATGTTTGTTAGGATGGACTCGATGGCCCATGAGCGTTCTATTGGGGGTTTCCTAAGAAGAGTTTGGTACTATGAAAGCAATTCCTTTTCCATATTAGCATGTTGTTGAATTTTTGTTCTTGCACCGAGACTAGGTGGGTGATGTGATTAGTTTTGTGCCATTGGACCATGGATTTGTGGAAGAATTTTGTGTTTTTTACCCCCTCTTTCAGCCATTGGATGCAATATTTTTTTCTCTAGAGTACTTATTCCCGCGCTCTTATTTCGGCAATCTGGTTGTTTAGGAGTGTTTCCTATGTTTTTAGGACTTCCATTATGCCCCATGTTCAGATCTATTGTTGGAGTGTTTGCATTTGTTGTTTTAGATTCTTGTGTGCTTGGAAGATATCGCAAAAGGCAGACTTATTCCAATATTTTAGGTGTTGTTTGAGGTTTTTTAGCCTTTGTTGGAACCGATACATTGGGGTCCATGTTTGGATAGTCACCTCCTCCCACCATGTCTTGATGTTTGTCTGGAAATCTGGGTGTGTCAACCAGAATTTTTCAAAGAAGAAAGTTTTTATGCTAGGGGTGCTAATGATGTTGAGAGTTAGTAGTATTAGCTAGTGATTTGATCCCAGGGTGTCTATGACTGTGACATTCCAAGCTAAACCATCCATCATAATGGCTTCTGAAATTAGGAAGAAATCTAGTCTGTTGGAAACGTGTTGGGCCCCCGAGTGCCTATTGGACGAAGTTAACAATCCATTGTCTATTTCGACGTCAATGAGGTTCAATAGGCCTATGTTATGATTCAAGAGCATCCTATCATTTCCCAGAGAGAAATGCCCCCCATTTTTTCCCTCCAACTCTGTGATCATATTGAAGTCTCCCCTGAGGATCCACCTTTGGGGGCCTAAGCATTCTGCAACCCATTCCAAGTGTTGTATGGAGGCTTCCTTGTCCCCTAGTTTGGGTGGTCCATGAACGTTTGTGATGTAGCCTTGTTTGTTCAAGTGAATAAGGCAAAAGGAGGCAATGATGGTCCATTTGGAGGTAAAAAAGTTGTCAAGTAGAACTGTGGTTGGATTCTAGAGCATCGCAAGACCTCCAACTGCCCCTCTGGCATCCACTTCCACATGTTCGGCATGTGTCCAACATATTTGAAGAGTGGTATGTACTTTGACTACCACACATTTCGTTTCTTGTAGGAGGAGTATGTCTCTTTGTTCCTTCTTGATTCTTTCTTTGAGAAAAACTTGTTTGATCTTTGCATTAAGGCCCCTTAAGTTCCAAGATAATATCATCATGAGGATGATGGGGGTTTGAAGGGAGGGAAGATGTCTGAGATCAAATGAATTTGACCTGAGTTGACCAAGAAATTACCGACGTCTTGAATGATTTGGTGTTTTGGTTTCCTACCTCTGTTTTTCTCCTCTCTGATAGGCTTGCATTGTTTCTTTGAGGTTTCTTTTTGTATATCCAGGTTTGTGTTGGCTCCGGCTGAACCTCCTGCTGAAGAATTGAGAAAGAATTTGTGCACCTTATGTAGCTGGTCAAGCAATATGGTGTATAGTTGTTGCTTATGATAATCTTGCTCTAGATGCTCCATATCGATGCCTTGCAACTCTTGATCCTCCAAGTCCATGTCTAGATTGCCCATTTATGGGATGAGAGTGGTTGGAAGAGTGGGCACCGTGACTAGTGGTTGAGAGGAAGATTGGGTAGGGGGATTGGGGATAATAGGGCTTTGAACGATTGCAGGGGTTGTCAGAGGGTTGGTAGAAGGAGAGTGGGTATCCAACAGGGTTTAAAGGGCGTCAAAAGAGTTCTTGTTAGGAGGTCCCAGGGGGGGGGCTGGGGAGGTGCTTTCTTGGATTGGTGATTTTGGTGACCTGTGACTTGGGTGAAGCTGTCCTTGGACTTGTCAGAATATTCCTAAGTTATCCTGGGGGGGTTATTTAGAGGGCATTCGTAGAATAGATGTCCATGCTCATGACACTTGCAACAACGAAAGGGAATGTGCTCATAATCTAGGGTTTGGGACCATTCCTCATCTTGGTAATCCAGTATAATGGATACGGGAAGGGGTTTCGAAACATTTAAATAGACACAAATGCAGGCATAATTAGTGTACCTTTGTTGCTTAGTTGCCTCCGAGGCTTTGACATAGTTGCTGGTGGTGTTTCCAATTCCTGCGAGGATCTCCTCCAGCCAAAATTTCTATGGGAGCGAATATAACCACAACCAAACTGGGGCATGGGTGAATTCTTCCTTTTCTGGGCTGAATCTCTCTGTCCAGAATTGGAGAAAAAGGCCTGCCGAGTTATAGAAGTATGGACCCCCTTCAAAGATTCGATTTATGTCCTCCAGGTTATGTAATATTATCGTAAAGAAGCCTTTTGACCCTAGTTGGAGGTCATAGTTCCCCTTGTGTTTCCACCAATGTTGAATCCATTTGGCCAGGTCTTTTTTGGAAGGCCACAGCCCCTAGAATTTTCCTATTAGGGAAAAATATCTCATATATTGTTTCTGATCCTCTATTCTTGGAGAGATGATGGTATATTTGGGAGCTATCGGGGTTTGTAGGATGCATTTTCTGGGTTCCCAAGTGCGTTTAGTTCTTGGTTGACTAGTTTCTAGGTTGATGTCCATCTGTTTTTGCTTCGACATTTCATCCTCCCAGATTAATTGTTGCATGCCCTCTAGGAGTTCGAAGGTCGAGCATTTGAAGTGAGTGGAGACATGCTCCTTTCCTATAACTAAAGTGTAGGAGGGGCTTGGGGACCCCCCTCCCTCAACCTCCATGGCTACGACAATGGAAGAGATGGCGACAAGTTTCAACGATGAACCCTAAACACAACTCTTATGGAGGTAGAACCTTTTACGAAGCTTTTTTAATCGATCGTAATTTAATTTTCATGGTTATCTCCAAGAAATTATTGAAATAAATACCCTTTAAACTTAGTAGGTAAACTCTTTAAACTTAACATTTAATGACATGATTTAAATATTATGTTATCAAGGAAGAAGTTGAAACATTCTATTTAACAACAAAACATGAAATATACAATATAGAAATTACATGACATTTATGTTAAAAATGATTGAAGATATTTGGAAAAAATGGAGGGATGGTTTGTATTGGAATTAACCATCATTAATGATATATATGATAGATTTAATACATGTTGAGGAACTTTCTTAATAATCACTAGTCAAATGTTATAAAACTTTAGTTAATACCCTGCCACTTGATTAACAAAGGTAAATGATAATGACATATAAAAACGTATATGTTATATCCAATGATATATTTAAATAAGAAAATTATATCTCTGCAAATTATTATATATCCATGACATAATAACATCTAAAAATAGTTGTTTTGGATGATCATATCTAACTATTTTTGGATAATCATATCTAAATATTTTATTGAATATAATATATAAGTTCGTATATAAAAAGCACGAACTACTTCATATATAACTACTTCATATATGTCATTGTAAAAATAAAAATTAATTTACAGATTCCTATGACATGAATGTGTAACTTCCAATTATTTTCGGCATAACCTTTTAACAATGTATTGGCTTTTATGTTACATGCCGTGTTCCCCTTAGGATTTTCAATTATTTTCGACATAACCTTTTAACAGTGTACTGGATTTTTATGTTACATGCGGTTTTCCATTTAGGATTTTCAAACTCAGATTCTCGTAAGTGTTGTTTGAAGTTCATATGAAAGTTCAACTCTTCGGGCATTGTATAATTTTAAGTTGCCAATTCTATTTTTTTTGAGAGTATTTTCCTGACAGTTATGTTAAGAATAGTAAATTATAATAAATCTTTTAATTATAAATTTTAATTTTGTGGTTTACAAGATGTTAGCACATTTTTCATCTTACATTTAAATTAATGAATGAGATTTAATGTTTTTAATTTGCATTTATAAATGTGTACTTATTTAATTTTTCACATTTTTCACATTTACTTAATATGATTAATTTGGGGTTGGTTGAAGATTTGTAGGAGGCTGTTGAGATATCTTCTCAACCACTCCCTCCTAATATGAAACCAGTTGAATCTGTATCCAACTATATATGTATGTATATATGTATAAAAATCTTCATTTCCACGTTCCATTAATCAGCAGGAATTAATTCTATGGATAGAGTGACCAAGCTTTTATGGATGTGAAGTGTTTCCACATTACGTTTGCCATTCCTTTCAGTTAACACAACCATGCATGTTGGATTCCACGTTCAATATTCATGCTTGGAGATAATACCTGGCCAACTATAACTAGCACAGCCTCTAAGTCGTGGCTGGAGAACACCAAAAGGTATCGGCCGTAAAATTCTAAGCCCAGTAAAAACCCCGTAGTAAAATTCACTTGCAAGCCTATTTGGGTAAGGTGAGTATCCACAACAAAAGCCTTAAAAGTCACTCGCTAACCTATTTGGGTAAGGTGAGTATCCACAACAAAAGCCTGAGTATACCTATAGATGGGAGGCTTTTGTTCGTAAGGTATGGGCTGGTAAAATTTGAGTGAACTATTATAATAAACGTGTTATTTTTTAAATGTTGCGGTACAATAAACGTGTTAGTGTTATTCTTTAAACCTTTGTAAACATGAACCAACGGAAACAGAAATGGTTTGGAGGTGGTCCAGAAGAGGTAGTATATAAAAAAAGTGGTTAAATCACCTGGTAATTAAATGTGGTCCAGAAAATGAAACACTCCACTTTGTAACAAAAATTTAATTGTTGTTAATCACTCAGACCGTAAATTTTAAATATGATCAAGTAAAAGTAAAAAAATAAACATGTACATTGGTGCCTTTATAATAGTGAAGAAATTAGTGATTGAAATCTCAACCATTGATTTATTGGGACGACTAAGAATATTCCATCAATATTTAATCTTGTCCATACAAAACTGATTAGGAACTAAAAACATATTAAATGTGCCCATTATCAATATAAAATCCAGTACCAAATAACTATACATTTTCATTGAGTTTCTGAAATTTAATCAGGCGAAAGTAAGCGTAGATTACCAATCACCAAATTTGGTTCATAGTTGTAAGGACTAGCACAGCCACATAATTGTGGTTGATCAATGCCGAAAGGCTGATAAGATGAAAAGAATCTTTAAAAGAATATATTAAATTTTATTATTGATTAACAAATAAATGTTTGAGCTTCATTTATCTGTTGTTAATATTTTAATTTATGTTAATCACTTAGGTGG
>SNQJ01S0010380.1:142135-153580 GCA_010110895.2 Picea sitchensis | reverse complement strand
CTATAAAGCTTGTTGTGTTTTATTGTATGATTCCTTGATCACATACATAGGTTTATATTGAGTTTATGTTATTGCTATCACTTTGGTTGGTTTGTGTTGTTTTGATCTTGACTGCACAAGAGCATTGGAGTGAAGCGGGAGCAACAAAGACCAACGGAAGCGATTATAAGGTATGCAACTTGTTCTTGCCTCTTAGTTCATTCAATGGTTAGAATCTAGGGAAAGAGTATTATTCTGTCTTGCTTTGTTCTAGATCCAAGTGGATCTAGGGAGATCGGTTTGTGTCCTCACTTACGGATTTATCCAATAACACTTCAAAGCATTTTGGCACTTACTTTAAAAATGTAAGATTTATGTTTCAACAGGTGGCATTGTCATGTGGTTTTGTTTACAATCAATTCTAAAAATACATGATAGGATACATGATATTTTGAACAAATATTATTTCCAATTGTATTATATGAAACCTGAAGATTTATAACAACATGATTAATGATCTGTAAACTTTTAACTGTACATGTGCTCAAAATTTTCCAAGCAATGGATAAACTATGAGATTTTAACAAGGAAAAAAAAATTGCATTTAGATGTGTCATTTTCTTATTTGAAATAGTCTTTAATAATTTTGTTGCACTACCAATTAATAACTAATTTATGTAACTTACCTTCAAGGATGAGTAGAAAAATTTAGTCCAATGACACGTCTAGGGGTTCTTCATCATGCACTAGATATATCATTTAAGGAAGGTGGATCCTTAGTCTAGAAACCATCACCATGACATTAAGAAAATTCACCATTGTTTGTGTGAATGATGGTCATGGGTCATTTGTAAGGTGAGACACTTCTAGTTTTCAACCCTCTCCACATAGTATCACATGAGTTGTAATTTGGAAATGATCATCTTGGGAGGAACTTATAGAAAAAAGAATTTCCCATTCTTCTTGGAGGCTTAGTGTTTGTTTGTGGCTCCATAATATGGTTTACCTCTTCATATAAATTTTCTTGCAAATTCAAGCAAAATTTTGTGCATAAAAATGTGGTAAACAAAACAAGTTGGCATGAGCATTGGACTCATGCTATTTGTAAGGATTTTTTTTTTTAGTTCACTATCATTTACACTCAATTATAGATGAGGGATAGTTGTTGGCCATGCTCATTTGGGAAAGAATCTATAAAACAACCTTTTTCAATTATACTTAGGAGGTTTAGGGCTAATTTTGGCTACCTAAGAGGGCTTGTGTCATGGAACTGCAATTGGTGTAGAATTTTTCACTCCATTAACTTTTTCACCCAATTCATTCTGGCACATGTGGTCATGCGACATTGTCTTGCCTCAATTGTAGTGACTTGTCCAACCTACACCTACTACAACTAGAATATGTCTCTTCACCTAAAGTCTACCCATAACTACACCTTAGGATGTAATTCTTAGATGAAGCAAGTCCTACTCAACTTAAGATTATCTAGAAAGAATAGTAGGCTAATGTCTAACCATGGCCTAAAACATTTATGTAGAAATACTACACTTATCCAATATTACACTAAGAAAAGAAGAAAAACATTCAAACACATTGAACATCTACACAAGTACACAACATATGGGGATAGGTGGAATCCAAGCTAGGTTCCTAACACCCTCATTCCATATATAAGAATGTTGCATATAATACAATACAATGGGGAGTTTGCAAACTCTACCCATGTCTCAATTACAAGAATAAAAATTAGTCAAGGAAAAACAACTTCATGCCSAAAACTAGCCCAAYGATCTTRTACAAACTAACCCRGGRTTTTTCAYARGTCTGCCTCCTACAACCTTGYTCCATTCTATGTCTCATGAAGATAACACAAGCCACCCCATTACAACCCTTCTTGGGAAAATTGCAGAAATCCTTGCCTTCTCCTTGAAATAACTTCTTGCTTCCACTTCTTATTTATTGAATTATCCTCCTTGGATGATCCTTATCTCCATGAGGTGTCCACTACTTATATCTACCATACCCATCACTTGGAAAGTCACATTGCATGAAGTGAACCCAAGCCTCCTCGAGATAAATGATTCCAATGAACCATTCTGTTGTGCTAAGTCAACGTCCAAGACATCTAGATCCTTCCTAGTCATCTGTCTACCCAGGTTATTTGCACCCAAGTCTTTCTAGTCACCAAGTCGTTTCAAACATGTCAAGGTCATCTATCCTTATGAAACCCTTTCTGCATGAAAGGTACCGAAGTGTGCTCAAAGAACCCAATTAAGAAATTCCAAAGGAATGCATGCCCAAGGGATTATGTCCAACAAGTGTGTTCCATGATAAAATTGTGCTCCAAGGCACCTTGACCACTTATTGTGACCCCCAAGTGTGGAACACCCACTCAACTAGACCATATAAGTCTCAACACTTTAACTCTTGAAGTATCTATCCAATTCTTCCCCACTCCTTGGTGCATCCAACTCAATTCCATCTATAGTGCATTCTATCCATCCATAAGAGAGCCCAAGTTTTGTGTGCAACATGCCCTCTATTCATAGGAGAGCTCAAGTCTCTACAATCCATCTATGAAGCACACTGCCTATCTGTAGGGGCTAGGCCATGGAATTGGTTTAGTTTTTATGTAAGAAGGAAGGCCCCTTTCCTTTGAAAGCAACCAAATTAAAGGAAAAAACTTGTTCAAACCTAGTTATGAAAAATAGATGTTGGCCATACTACATGTAGTTCAGAAATGGAGCCCTTGCCTAATAGGAAAACACTTCAAAGTAAAAATAGATCATGATAGTTTGAAGTGCTTATTGGAGCAATGAATATATTCATAAGAGCAACAAAATTGGGTTATAAAGATGTTGTATTATGACTTTGAAATTATCTACAAAAGAGGGAAACATAATGTTGTGGAAGATGCCTTTTCCACGAAAGAAGAAGAAACAAAAGGTTCACTATGTGCTATTTCTATTTCACAATTTGATTTGGTGGAAGAAGCAAGGATATAATGGAAACAAGATCAAGAGGTATGCAATATCATTCAACAACTACATTAATACCCCATTTCAGTAGATAATTTTGATTGGAAGAATGATTTTATATGGTATCATGATCACATATATTTATGTAAGAATAAAAAACTCAAATAGAAGGTCCTTATGTAATTACACACTTCACCTATAGGGGGACATTCAAGATTCTTGACAACATACCATAGGATCAAGAAGGATTTTTCTGGGAAGGTCTTAAAAATGATGTTCAAAATTTTGTGTCTAAATGTTTGGTCTGCCAACAAAATAAGGGAGAGACAATCAAGACTCCAGGTATCCTACAACCATTAACCATACCAAGCCAACATTGGGAACAAGTTTCAATGGATCTTATTACAGGTTTACTAAAATTACAAGGAAAGACCTTCATCATGGTAGTAGTGGATCGACTAACAAAGTATGCCCATTTTTCTCTCTTTCCCATTATTGGAATATGGGTTGTCATTGATGTCAACAAGCTGTGGTTGTCATTGATGTCAAAATATGTGATGGGTGTATTTGGAGAATTCTCCAAAGTGGTCCCCTTATGGTGTATATTTAAGCACGACCCTCGCAAGAAGACGCTTTGAAGAAGTCTACAAGAATCCCCATACATGTGGTCATGAATTCAAAAGTTGTTTGAGGAATAAGGAAATGATGTACAATGTAAATACATGTAACACAGTCATAGATGGATAGTCATTGTTGTGTTGTTTCTGGTGATAGGTGGTACACCATGTGGTTCCTCACGGTTGAGGAGTTATGAGGTCATGAAGTTGGAAGCCCCAAAGATGGGTTACGAGGCCTCTAATTGGTTACAAGACAATTAATGAAAGGGTTAAGAGGTTGTAACAAGAAACCCCTAAAGTAAGGAAAGAAGTTATCTAGAAAAATTATAAATACCCACCAAGGAGTCTTTTATATGTACAATTCACACACATCTCTATTGATTATCTATCTTGTGAATAACTTTTGGTCTATTGGCTTATCTAGGATTGTGTATGAGGTAGCAAGTCTGACGGTGTGAAACAAGGTCGAAGGTAAGAGTCTTGGAGTTGAAGAAATTGTGGGTAACTCCAGTTTCTGAGGTATCTATGGGTTGCAGGTCAGAAGGGAATAAATGTATGCGGGCTACAGTGGATAAAAGAGTGGATATCTATGGGTAGTAGTGAAGGAATTCATGGATCTATGAAAATATTGTGAGAGGGTGTGAAGATATTCTTGTACCAGATTGTTGATGCACAGGTTGGTTTAGTTATCTGTTGTATGATATAAAAAAGTGTCTACAGGATTAGAGGTATTCTTTTTATGTGTGTTTATCATGGATGTGTTGATTATTGTAGCATCATGAGACATCCTCCAAGGTACGTTCTCCTCCATGGATAAGTTGAGTCGACCTCTGAGAGATCCCAGTGTTGGGTATGCCCATGTGATGGGTCATTGTTCTCCTTTGTGTGAGATTTGATTCGTCCCCCAGTGGTTGGGTGTCCCCATGTGATGGGTGTATCGTTCTCCTCTGTGTGAGAGTTGAGATGATGTGGTATTCCAGATCATTCTCCTGTGGACTCAATTTAGATAGAGATCTATTGAGTATGATGTCCCTGTGGCTGAGCATAGGTGGACGTGTCCCTAGTGGCTGAGCACTAGTGGACATGTGTATCCCTTGCTATATTGTCTAAGTGTAATATTTACTTGTAACCATAATTGTGATGTAAAGGGTACAAGTCGACCCCACCATATGTGAAAGACAATTAAGGTTTTTTGTAATAATTTATTATATTTCTAAGTTATTGAGGTCGGCCATGTTTTTCGAATAGACACACCTTTTTTTGTGTTTGGTCTAGTATAAATAAAGGTGATTTCCCCATTGAGGAAAGACACTCACACATATAATTTCATTATTTTAGCAAGTACATTTTAGGGCTGAAGTCCACACCACTCTTGGGTGATAGTTTCAAGGTGGTAGAGCACCCTCTTGTGTTCATTAGGGTTTTATGGTTGGGGGATCTTACTTTGAGAATATAGAAAAGTATTTTTTGGTTTTCTTCCCTTGATTAGAAGGGTTTCCCAGGATATTTCTTGTGCATGGTATTTCCTATTATGATCTTGGTTATTACAACACTTGTGTATGGTGTAGCTACGTTTGTTTATGGTTCAAATACATGCTAAATGAAATAAACCTCATGCTTGAACCTAGAATAGATAAAATTCAACATGGTGTCAAAGCATAGGTCTTGAAGAACCCATTGCACAAGCCTTAATCAAGCCATCCTCTCTCTTTTGCACAACCATACAACCCTCCTAGGGTTTCCAGAAAAATGTACGACCCTCTCATTTTTGGGTGCTTCAACACTTTATGCTTGAGCATTGAGGATACAAATTGAATAGGAGTGTACATAATCCTTCAACGCACCTCCAAAACCTTCAGATTGCATTTCCAAGAATTTTGGATTTTTTTAAATAAAGTTTATAGGGTTATGCAATTTTTCTGCACAATTTCGTTTTTAGGGTTTCTGTAGCTCATTGAGGGGTTTTTCAAGATTACCAGTATTATTCTGAATTTCAAGTCTTATTGTTGACAGTCATAATCCCAATGAAACCTAATATTTCTAGCCTATCCTAGCCGTTAGGTTTTCTAGCCCAGTTGCTAAGGGTTTGTGGAAGAATCTGTAAACCATGAAGAATAGAACCTTGGTGGAAGATAGGCTTGATGGATCAAGAAACTTCAATTCCTGGAAGTCAAGAATTCAGATCAACCTTGAATAGGATGACCTATTGAGTGTGATACAAACGGCTTTACCAGAGACATCTACTGATGAAGAGAAGGAAGAAAGGAAGGAAGATGACGTCAAGGCAAGCAAGATAATCATCTACTCAGTAAGAGATCATCTCTTACCTCATATTCTCAAACTAAATACAACTTATGAAATGTATGAAGCAATGAAGAATATGTTTCAGAGTAACAACACCCTTAGAGCTCTTATATTGAAGGGAAAGCTTCAAAATATCAATATGAAAAAAGATGACACTGTTGCTACCTTCTTCATGAATATTTCAGAGATCATAGATAAGCTAGGTTCCATTGGAGAAATCATATCAGATAGAGAACTTGTCTTAACCACTCTCAATGCTCTTCCAAGACATTGGGAACCATTTCTTCAATGTATTTGTGGTAGAGAACAACTACTTACTTTTGATCGTCTATGTAAAGACTGCACCCATGAAGAAATCAAACTTATAGCTAGAGGAGTGGAAGACTCCCCTCATGATGAAAATCATGCTCTTTCCTTTTATAGAAAGAAAGGAGGAAGAAATAGAAGAAATTTCACCCAAGCATTCAAAGACGAGAAGACTTCATCAACTTCAGGGTATGATCCTAGAAAAGACATATCAAAGATCTAGTGTTTCAGATGTGACAAGTATGGACACTATGCGAGAAATTTCCCTACCAAAAGAGAGGAAGACAACATGCCTCCACTGCTGAAATTGATCCAGACCCACCTCAGAAAGATGAATACATGAAAGATGAGGCTTTCTTCTTCTGAGATTTCTCAAGAGGACCAAAAGAAAGATTAATCATAACTCTAGATTAAGGTAAGTATTGTACTACATTCCTTATTTGATTTCTTTATTACCCTGTAGTTGATTTCATTTTGATAATGAAGGGTATCATCCCTGATGTGGGATCCCTCATGACTTGGACCATTATCCCTGGTATGGGACTCCAAGTTTTCTTGATTGGTTGTTATCCTAGTAAGGGAGGTCAACAAGATACTCTAGAGGAAGTAAAGGACCTGAGAATACATGGGATGTCTCCAGGATAGCAACACAGGAAAAGGATGATGTCACAAGTCATCCAAGACATATTCTTATCCTTCCGACTTCAAAGGGAGTCAAACTATTTGAGAATAAGGAAGAGATAATACCTTCTCCCCTTCATCTATTCAGAGGTACAAAACCATTGATCCAGTTGATCCAAATGATCCAGCAGATCCAGTAGATGCTCCCGGAGACATTGTAGTTGGCCATAAAAGGATTTCCTGGGCTCGACAGACTCTGTAGAAGGCAGAGGGACATAAAGCTCCTTGAGGCACATTCCGAGAAATCCATAAACCATATAGGTTCTCAATATATGGTTCATCCATGAGCCACATCATTGATACCGAGCCTTCTTGTCATGGAGAAGAAACAGGTCAACAGGTATGGCAAGATGCCATGGCACAAGAGTATCAATCCATCATGAAGAATGATGTGTGGGATATTTTTCCAAGACCAGAAGGGAAGTCTGTAGTGACTTCCAAGTGGATCTATAAGATAAAGCATGCAGCTGATGGAATTATCGATAAGTACAAAGAAATATTTGTAGCAAGATGATTCTCACAGGTGGAGGGAATTGATTATGAGGAGACATAATTAATTCCATCTGATACAATTCCATTCATACTATCATTGCACTAGCTACATATATGGGTTGGAAACTACATCAGATGGATGTAAATATAACCTTTCTCAATGGTGAGATTGAGGAAGAATTTTACATCGAGCAGCCAGAAGGATTCGTGATACATGAGCATAAATCAAATGTGTGCAGTTTGAAGAAATCCCTGTATGGACTAAAGCAGACACCTTGTGCTTGGTACGAGAATATGGATGGATTCCTGATGAGTTTGGGCTTCAACAAGAGTGTTGTTGATCCAAACTTATATTATCACATTGTTGGTGATGAGTGCCTGATCTTTGTCATGTATGTGGATGATTTATTCCTCACTAGTTCAGAAAGACTTATTTTTCAATGGAAGCGAGTATTGACCTTTGAATTCGAGATGAAGGATCTGGGTATGATGCACTACTTCTTGGGACTATAAGTATGGAAAAGGACTAATCATATTTTCCTGAGTCAAGGAAAATATACAATTGAGATATTGAAGAAGTTCGGTATGTTAGACTGCAAATCCATGCCTACATCGATGGTGATGGATTTGAAGAAAATGAACGAGACTTGTAATGATTCAAGTGAGATTGATCCACATTTATACCGAAAAATGATTAGATCATAAATATATCTTGTTAACACTAGACCTGATATATGCTATGCAGTGAATGCACTTAGTCAGTTTATGAGTCAGCCGATATAGTCTCACTGGATAACATCAAAGCATGTATTGATATATCTATGAGGCACAATTGGATATGGCTTGAGATATGCCTTTGGTATAGACATGAGATTGTAGGGACATGTCGATGTAGATTAGGCATGGAGCACAGTGGACCGGAAGAGCACACATGGTTGTTGTTTTACCTTGGCATTTTCCATGGCTTCCTGGTGCAGCAAGGAACATAGCTCTGTGGCTTTGAGTACCACAGAAGCAGAGTATATAGCATTGAGTGTGGTAGTCTGCGAAGCAGTATAGATTTACAATATCCTTACAGATTTATTTGATCATGAGATGGATTCTACCATTATTCATTGCGATAACCAGAGCTCTATGAAGATCTCTGAGAATCACGTGTTTCACGATAAATCGAAACACGCTGAGATAAAATATCAGTATATCAGAGACACGGTGTAGAGGAAATAAGTACACATGCAGTACCTTCCTACACATGAGAAGATTGCAGATATCTTCACCAAACCACTTGCCAAGACGAAGTTCGAGTACTTTCGTGAGAGAATTGGCTTGGTGGAGAATGCATGTTTTGGAGGCCCTTTTTGGTTTATGGTTGCATATTGTTGAGGTCCATGTTTTGGTGTCATTGATACATGCTTGAGACATATCCTTGATACATTGTATATGGTTTTTATGGTTCATTGTTAGAAGAACATCTTTGTGATATTGGAATATATTTGAGACATATCTTATGGTATATGGTATGATGCATGCTTGAGGTACATTATGGAACATGTTTTGGATACTTGATGTTGATATGGTCCATATCAGTGATAGTGACAATTTGGTATACATTTTTATTTCAGGGAAATAGTACGGGGAAAGGAAAGGGGGTTGTAGCCTCCTCTTAGTTGGTGTTGGAGAACACAGGGAGTTGGAGCTTCCTTCAAGTTGGATCTTTAGAATCGGTTGTAGCCAAAGAATTCAAGGAGTTGTAGCTTCCTTTAGGTTGGAACTTGTAAATAGGGGATCATATCCTCCTTCTAGTTGTAGATGGAGAATTGGGATTTTGGTGCTTCTAATTAATGTATTCTTTTGATATATAAGAAAAGTAGTATGTGTTTTTATCTACTTGGATTTCCATGTAAATTCTACTGTACTATGTTTTGTGGATGTATATTATGCTCTGTTGATTTATACTTCTCATGATATATTGATGATATATTGTTGATGAAATTAATGATTACATATTGTGGTTAAAAGTGATAATAAAGTGTTCATATTGATTCACCCACCCCTCTGAGTATTCCAATGATTGGTATCAGAGAAGGTCCTTCAAGAAACAGTTTAACCACTCAAAGGAGATCATGGAATACACTAAGATTGGAGCACCAATGTTTGATGGACAAAACTGTGCCTTTTGGAATAAAACGATGAAAACCTTTTTATAGGCATATGGATTTGATGCTTGATAGTCAATAGTAGATGGATATGTAGCACCAACCACTCCCCCAACTGAAAAACATGGAAAGAAACTCAACGAAAACAACTCAAAGGCTAAAGGCACAATTCTGAGCAGTCTGGATGATTCAGTATTTGTTAAAGTTATGCATTGTAAGACCACAAAGGATCTGTGGGATAAAATTCAAAAGGTTTACAAAAGAGATACCAAATTCAAGGGAGCTAAACTTCAAACCCTTAGACCTAAGTTTGAGCAACTCAAGATGAAGAAATATGAAGACATTGCAGCCTAATTTCTATGAGTTGAAGAAATAGTGAACAATATTAGAGAATTGGGAGAAGAAGTTGATGAGTTAGTAGTCATTAAAAAGGTTCTAAGATATCTACCTATGAGTTTTAATCCTAATATATCATCCATGGAAGAAAGAACAAATATTTACAGTTTGAGCATGGACGAGCTACATGCAATACTCACAGCTTATGAAATGAGGATAGAAAAAGAGAATCCAATGATGAAGGAAGAAATGTTCAAAGCATCCAAGAATAAAAAGAAGAAGAACATGCAAAAGACAAAACCAGATTGCAACTAGAGCGATGATTTAGAGGAAGATGAAGAAGTGGAAAACTTTGTAATGAAGTTAAAAAGATGAACCAAAAAGTACAAATGTATGCTTCCATTGAAATTTTTTAATTGTGATGGTACTAGTCATTTTGATTCTAAATTTTCTTATTCTAAGAATATAGATATCGATGAATAATAAGATCATAAGAAGAAAAAAAAAACTCAAAAAGGAAACAAGAGAAGGAACAAAAATAAATTCTTCAAGAAAAAATTTTACTCAAAGGAAGACAACTCTTCATCACATGAGGATGATGATAGTGACAATGATTCAAAAAGAGTACTCTTCATGGAAGTAGAAGATGATGAAGCATATTCTGAAGATTCCAAAGAATAAGGAGAAGTTGATCTTAGAGAATAATTAATCAGATCCTTAGAAGAGCTAGGGAAATAAAGAAAGGAAATTCAAGTCACTCAAGGAAGAGTTAAAGAAGAAAGAAGGATATAAAAATTGCAACTCAGAAGTAGTCGAGTAGATAATAACAAATTTGAAAATCCAAGTAGAATAAGACAAAAGGATTGAAGAAACAATCATAAAATAGTTAGAAGATAAGGAGAAGATGATTGAAAGCTTGGAAGCAGAAATAGTTACCATAAGAAAATATCTTCAGAAGAAATATATGTAGCATAATAGAACCAAAATACTGGATGAGATCATTAGCATTCAAAGGCCATACTATGACAGGTTCGGGCTAGGATAAAAATAGATCCAGACTAAGAAAGGTTCAAGCTCCAAGACAATAGAATGAGAATCAGAACAAAGCACCTATGCAGAAATAGTCAGAGGTACTCAAGAAGAAAATCATAAAGGAACTAGACCACCTAGAAGATTCAGAACATAGAACCAACAATCAACAACACCTCAATAAGAAGAATGCTTCAGAAGAGAAACACCATTCAAAATATCCCCTACATCAAGGTATCAAACTATTTATCTTGGTTTATGCTATTCTTGTAACAATTTTGGTCATAAAGATTCAAACTGTAGAGCCTATGCCAATAATAGAAGAAACTATGAAGGATATTCAAACAATGGTTTTCCTAGAAAGTCACATGAAGAACAAAACATTAATCACAACAATTTTGGTTCACTAAGTAATGAAGTAGACTGCTACAAGTGTAACAATTTTGGACACATGGCCAAAGATTGTAGACTGACTATTCCTCCGAGGGAACCAAATAAGAATATCAAATAGGAACCACAAATGATATGCAGAAGGAAGCCAGATCAATTCAAAAATGAAGAATGCTC
>SNQJ01S0010380.1:124127-140934 GCA_010110895.2 Picea sitchensis | reverse complement strand
ATATAAATGCTTCAGTCCAAGGCTCAACATAATCGTGGAAAGCATCAATGTCATGATTGATGAGACAGATGTATGGAAAGGAAAATAAGGAAGAAAATATTCAGAAGAGTGGGTTAATGAGGAAGATCTAAAAGAAGAAGAAGAAGAGAATCCAGAAAAAGAACAAGAGGAAGATGAGCAAAAGATACCTCCTAAGACACCTATTCAACGAGTATAGACAAATAATCCACCATAACATATTATTGGGAATAGATATGCAAGAGTTGAAACCCGAAGAAGAATACTTTCACTAGAACAACAACACCTAGTATTGTTATCTACAATTAAAGAAAGAATATTTGAATAGGCCAACAAAGATGAAAATTGGATCAAGGCTATGGATGAAGAATTGGATCAGATAGAGAATAATGACACATGGGAACTGGTTCCAAGCCCGAAGAACAAGAAAGTGATTAGTACAAAGTGGGTTTTTCAAAACATGAACGAGGATGGACATGTAACCAGAAACAAAAAAAGGTTAGTATGAAAAGGATACACTCATATTGAAGGCATATATTTTGAAGAAACCTTTTTCCCAATTGCGAGGATGGAGGAAATCATATTTACCTTAGCCTATACATGTTCAAAAATAATCAAGGTGTATAAGATGGATGTAAAATCAACCTTTCTAAATGGGGATTTAGAAGAGGAAGTCTATATCGAATAACCTGAAGGGTTTCTACTATCAAAAAAGAAAGATTATGTTTGTAGGTTGAAGAATGCACTGTATGGACTCAAACAGGATCCCAGAGCATGGTATTTAAGATTGGATAGGTATCTACATCAACAAGGATTCAGGAATGGAAATGAAAACAACAATCCCTACATAAAAGTGGATTGAGACAATATATTGATAATTGAATTTTATGTGGATGGAATTATCTTCATAAGTGATGATGACACGATGAGTCAAAAATTTTCCAGAGATATGCAAAATGAGTTTGAAATGTCTTTGCTTGATGAGTTGACTTTCCTTTTGGGATTATAGATATGTCAGCATGACAAAGGTATTTTCATCTCCCAAACTAATTACATTCGAGAAGTTATAAAGAAGTTTGGAATGGAAGATTGCAAACCCGTGAGTAATCCTATGCAGACCAGTTACAAGTTGAGCAAGGAAGATGTTGGCCCTTGACCAAGTCTTAGGATCCTTGGTCATGTTTGACCTATTTTTGGGACTTTGACAAGCTTTCGAAGATGAAGCGCAAGTCGAAGCAAATATCACGGGATCTCGGCCCCTTTTTAGGGCTTTTTGGGTTTTGGGCTTATGTAACGGGAATGGGGATGTCGGCCCATGGGTTTACGCATGTTTAGGCCCATTTTGTAATTTATAAATAAGTAGCTAGGAGATGTAATAAAGGATAGTGTGCTAAGTGCTAAGTGTTAATTTCTATGTGCAAGTGGTAACTGTAATTGCTTTGTGCATATTGTGTGAGGCTTGCAGAGCTAAGTGCAAGTGATTGTAAGAGACTGTGGAAGGCTTTGTGTTGTAACTCAAGGAAAGAGGATCTAGTGAGGTGTGCAGATCTCCTTTCCTCTACAGAGTAAGATCTCAAGGCTCTATGCATGTAGTTGATTGACCAAAGATAATAAAAGAGAAGAAGAGTTGGTGGACGTAGCCCCAGGGTGGGGGTGAACCACATATATCATGTGTTGTGGTTGCTATGTGCTTTATGGTTGTTCTATTGTCTATGTGATGTGTTGTATGCTTATAAGGATATAATATGGTAGCTTAGTATTGAATAATGTGAATGAATGCTAGATCTGATCTATGTTAACATGCTTATTACTTGAATCTATTGGATTTGTATAAATATTGCGTTGATCTGTTGTTAGGGTTTAGCTGTGCTATAAGCTAAGGATGAATATTAACGAACTGTAGATGCTAAGTGATATGTTAAGGTGTTGTAATCACATATATGTGTCCTAGCTAAGGTTGCAGACACTAGAGTCCTACAACCACCCCTACCTCTACCTCGGGTGAGACTTCATCTGCTTCGCAGGTGTTGCCGAAAGGGCCAGTAGTTAGGGTTTTGTTGGTGCATTGTTGTAGCATTGAATGCTTGGTCTGCCCCTGTGCCAACCAATAGTTTTGTTGCCAGGACCTAAAACTGTGATTGCTAGGAACTAAGGTAAAGAAAAAGAGGAAGGCCCTGTGCGTAGATCTGTTGCTGAAGTGCGCAGTATCCGACCTGAAACTGTGATTACGGGTAACTGAAGAAAAGAAAGAATACTTTGTGCATAGATTTTTTGCCTTAGTGTGCAGTATTCTACTTGACCTATAAAGATATGTGCTAAAAAGAGAAGTTAGATCCGAAGAAAAGAGGTAAGATCTTGAAGCTTTGTGCTCTGGTAAAGGTAATAATAGTGAAAAGTTTTAGATCTGGAAGCTTTGTGCTCTGCTGAAAGTAAGATTAGTGGAAATTTTTGTTTCAAGAGTATGGATCTAGATATGCTTGATAAATGTTATCCTAGTCTAAAAACTAGGGCACAACTAGAAGAGAAAAGGTTTGATATGAGTAGATCTGATAGAAATAATGGAAGATATGTTATTCCTATGCATAGAAAGAATGTTTGGACTAATAAATGGATGCAAGATATTAGAAAGAATTTTTTGCAGGTTAGTTACTATGATCCTAGTGCATCGTACAGGAAAGGATGGGGATCATTTAAGAAAAAAAGAGGATTAACCCTTTGTTACAGTTGCAGAAGACCGGGACATCTTGCTATGGAATGCTCTGGAAGAAGACCTAGTTGTCTTTGTTGTAAAGCTATGGAACATGAAGTTTTAGATTTCCCTAGAATGATTGCTAAGCTTGATAGAATGAATATGAGACAAGAAAACCTTGAGGAAGGTCATGAAACTGAGGCCATGGTAGAACCCCAGACAGAATCAGAGATTGTACTACTGCAAATGAAAGATACCCTAAATGATCACAACAATATCAACTTATCAGAGATCTTCAAAGAAAAAGAATGCATAGAAGCAAGAATAGGAGACTTCGACATAGACTGTGTTCTGGATGAGGAAACACAGGTAAATATCACGACAAAAAGAACTTGGGAAGATTTGGGAAAGCCTGATACGATTCCTTCATTAGGAAGAATATGACTATTCAAGGGAAAGTTGATAAACCTATGTGGAAGACTCACCCATGTATCTATGAGTGCTCATGGAGCTTCGACAGAGGAAGATTTTGAGGTTGTTAGATTCATTGAGGACAACGCTCCATTTACTATGTTATTAGGAAAAACCTAGATCGAGAAAAATCAGACCAAAAGAAAAGAAGAGGAGGCCCGAGAACAGAAAAATAAGGAATTAAAAGACTTCATGACTAGGAGGATATCACAGTTGATTGCGGA
The DNA here is from genome assembly GCA_010110895.2 of Picea sitchensis. Classification (NCBI taxonomy): domain Eukaryota; kingdom Viridiplantae; phylum Streptophyta; class Pinopsida; order Pinales; family Pinaceae; genus Picea; species Picea sitchensis. The sequence goes on along the minus strand of SNQJ01S0010380.1, from coordinate 137,532 downwards.
ACGAGATAATAGATCAAATCTAATTAGAACCAGAAACTCAAATCACTAAGTTGAAAGAACACAAGAAGATTCACAAACGAGTAGAGCACCTGCCCCAGATAAAGAAGCAATATTAGTCTCTAGTCCTATGAAATAATCTCAACAGCGTGAAGCTGCTATGCCAAAAGAAGACAAGAATCATAATGGAAAGAGGAATACTGAGACGAAGATCACCGAGAATAATGCTAGAAAACTAAGTAAGAAGAGAGAAAAGATTGGAACCTTATAGACAGGCCCAGAGGGAACTTCACGGAAGGAATATTTGCAAAATTGGAACTTTGTCGAGATATCAGAACAGGGCCCCATGGCACTTCGCCATGACGAAGTGATATAACTGTTGGAAGAATTATAACCATTGGACCGACATTCCAGAACGGTTAGAAAATAGTTATGACCAGAAATCTCGCCATTGGACCGTTGGGACCACGCCGCAACAGACATAACTGCATTGATGGAAAACTTCTTATTCGTTGGAGAGATCCGTTACATTGTGTCTACTTAGTCCATTGACTGTTGCACCGAGAAGAATTTTTTGAATTGTATTGGAGCTAACAAGAGAACCCATTTCTACCACATTGTGCTTAGTGATATCGACACTGATTTTATTGCTTTAAGCACCCATCCATCCACCCAAGTTTTCTAATCGAGAGCATGCATGTCGAATGAGCTCAGCATTGTGGATAATTCAGTCGAGGAAGTTTTAATTGATATGATGGATGAGAGAGTGATGTCTATAGGAGTTGAAGCTTCATCGATGGGAGGAGTGCAAGCCTCTCCGTCGACTGCTCGCGGATCCAAACCATCCCGATCGGCAGCAAAGAAGAGAACCAAGCACATATGTGATCTAGAAAATGCGAAGTTAATCCCGACCATCTTACCTGACTACATCCCGCCTCTGGACGGCGCGGTGAGTCGTGACAGTGTCCCGAGGGACTTTGATTACACCATGGTTACTATGTACCTCCCAAAGGGGATACGTGCATTCAAGACGCAACAATATAAGATTGCGACGTTGAATTTCAGTGACTTCAACCTAGGTGACCGAAATAATTATAACATGCTTTCTCCTTACAAGTATATGACCAGGCCGAAGGGGAATAAATCGAAAATAATCACCCAGCCAAGGACTATGAACCTCACATTGCCCACCCTCTTGAATGTAATGAAAATCCCACACTTTGTAAGGCACCAGGAGGTTAACGTGTGTGTTAAGTTCCTACTCTCTTGTTACCATGGTGGCTATCTATGGTTAGATAGACGCATCACAGTCAATCCGATGTTGATCCATAGGATCACTGGGTTGAGCATGCAAGGACCTGACCTGCAAGGCTTCTACCCAGGGAATTCTTCTAATCGTTCCCTAGCACATATAATTAAGGACACTTACGATGATGTAGAAAAGGGAACACAAGGCTACAAGGTAGCTTCCATCCAGAATGGCGCAGTGTGCTTGGCCTGCCAACTAATCGCAGGAAAGCTAGTAAGGAAGAATCGACCTACACAAGTCACGAGATTTGTTGTTGACCTAACCGGGAAATGTGTAGAAGGACTTCATATGAATTGGGCGAAGTCCTTGGTCAACCAACTGGAATTAGATTTCTGTGAAGCTCATGATTAGGGCTATGAATTCCACTTTAGCTGGCTCTTGATCCTCATCGCATTTACTGCGTGGGAAATGCCAGAAGGTGCGACCTTCTTGGACATTGAGTTATTCGAGCCGCTCACTGTGAAGTTAACCACGCTTTGGTACTCGAGCGATATGGGAAAATAGTGGCAATCAAACATCGTCTTTCATACCTATTATCTCCAATTGAAGAGGGCTATTGAGGCTATCCCTCACATGACATTGAACACCCTACATTGGTTCTAACCCCTCATGAAGTTCCGCATATATCGACACTTCACTTATATCACCATGCATGCAGATGAGCACAAAGAGCTTCAATAGTACTACAAGCTCATAGAGGAGGACCTTGAAGAGATCACCAAGGACTGGTCTGTAGAACTCCTCATCCCCACAGACCCCTCAAAAATGTCAGACCCTGAACTAATCGGCAGCCCTGAGACCACTCATGAAGCAAAGGATCTTCCTGGAACCAACAAAAGGAAGAAGACCGAGGAGTTCCAAAACTTGAGTAGTGCATCGGAAGGAACTTCTTTAATATCACCTGGACGAGGGGGTGATGACGAAGTAGAAGAGACAAAGAGAAAATAAGACCAGTAGAAGCAAGACGAAGTAACACCACCTAGGGACCCCACTGAGGAGGTTGATCCCCTGAAGAAAAGGAAGGTTTCTCCCACGAAACCTACTTCCCAAAAGAAATCTAGAGAAACCTTGACTAAGATACAGACTATGCTCAATATAGATGACTTCAACTTTATCATCGTAGCTGTAGTACATGCCTCGCATGATATCTTACAGAAACATGAAGCTAAGCAAGAGGAGACGTATGATAGAATTGAGGTTGAACTCAGAGGGGTGCAACAGACCCTTCAATCCAACTGTACAGTATACACTACGCTGCCACCATCATAAGCACCTGAGTTGGGAGATGATCCTGCCCAACTCTGTAGACTAGCTGATGCGACTGAAGCTCACCTTTGTTGCACACATGAATAAATCGAACATGCCACAAAGACCCTAAAGAAAGTACAAAAAGTAGTCATAGAGCAATGCCAAGCTACACAACAAGAAAAGGCTTCCCTCCAAACTAAGTTTGAAGAAGAGAAAGCACAGATCCAGTAAGAAAAAGAGTAGTTGCTCGCAGTGCAGGTGGGGGTAAAAGAAGCAGTCAACAGAGCACTTCTCTTTGTGACAAGTTTAGAACAAAAGGAGGAAGACCCAGTGGAACATCAAGTAGAGAAGCTTGTGGAAGCTATCCAATAGCTTCAATGGAGAATCGTAGACCTCAAACTATGAACAGTGCCAAGTACCCCGCAGGACATGCGAGATCAACAAGAAGCCACTGCCCAGAGCGCAGTCGAGAGGATAAGAGCATTCGCTCTGGAATGCAAACCACTAAGTTATCGCAGCGCACAGAATTATGACCAACTCAAAGAAGATACTGAGATAAAGGTATTGGAGTCACAGCTCCAGGAGGCAAAGCAACAAGCTGTAGTAGTACAGGCGCAGTTGAAGCTCCTGTCAGTAGTTGAAAGGATGAAGTGATCCCAAGAACAACGCACTTCTCAATAGTAGTTCCACACCATTCAGAGCAAAGTCATGGAAGTGACTCAAAGGCTCAAACCAGTCCAAGACAAATCTTGCCAACTATTTGAGGACATTGAAGGTCGAGGCGTAGAGTTGGAACAAGTAGTCGCTACAATCAAACAACATTTAGAGGGACCTATCAACGAAGTAGTCATCCAAGAGTTCACCAAGCAGGAAGCCCTGGTGCAACAATAGGTCGAAGCAGCTCGAGCCAAGCTCGAGGCTTTTGAAGCACAACTACCTAGACCAAAGTGACTGAGGATGAGTCATAGGTGAGTGTTGGGGGTCTATTGGCCCTTGACCCAGTCTGAGGATCCTTGGTCATGTTTGACCTATTTTTGGGACTTTGACAGGCTATCGAAGACGGAGCGCAAGTCAAAGCAGAGATTGTGGGATCTCGACCCCTTTTTAGGTCTTTTTGGGTTTTGGGATTATGTAACAGGAATGGGGATGTCGACCCATGGGTTTACCCATGTTTAGGCCCATTTTGTAATGTATAAATAAGTAGCTAGGTGATGTAAGAAAGGACAGCGTGCTAAGTGCTAAGTGTTAATTGCTACGTGCAAGTGGTAACTGTAATTTCTTTGTGCATACTGTGTGAGGCTTGCAGAGCTAAGTGTAAGTGATTGTAAGAGACTTTGGAAGGATTTGTGTTGTAACTCAAGGAAGGAGGATCTAGCGAGGTGCGTAGATCTCCTGTCCTCTATGGAGTAAGATCTCAAGGCTCTGTGCATGTAGCTGATTGATCGAAGATAATAAAAGAGAAGAAGAGTTGGTGGACATAGCCCCAGGGTGGAGGTGAACCATGTATATCCTGTGTTGTGGTTGATATGTGCTTTATGGTTGTTCCATTGTCTATGTGATTGGATGCTTAGTGCACTAATATATGATTAGAAGGATCCGATATGGTAGCTTAGTACTGAATAATGTGAATGAATGCTAGATATGATCTATGTTGATATGCTTATTACTTGAATCTATTGGATTTGTATAAATACTGCGTTGATCTGTTGTTAGGGTTTAGCTACGTTGTAAACTAAGGCTAAATATTAATGAACTGTAAATGGTAAGTACTATGTTAAGGTGTTGTAATCACATATCTATGTCCTAGCTAAGGTTCTAGACACTGGAGTCCTACAACCACCCCTGCCTCTACCTCGCGTGAGACTTCATCTGCTTCGCAGGTGTTTCTGAAAGGGCCAGCAGTTAGGGTTTTGTTGGTGCATTGTTGTAGCTTTTAACCCTGGGTCTGCCCCCGTGCCAATAGATGATGAATCGAAGGATGCAGATTAGAGACTCTATAGATCAATGATTGGCATATTACTCTATGTGAAAGTGTCAAGATGGGATGTGATGCAAGAAGTTGGACAAGTTGTGATATTTCAAGAAGCACTGAAAGAAACATATGTTATGGAAGTAAAGAGAATATTCATATATCTCAAGGAAAAAAATATTTTGTATTATAGTATCTAAAAGGGAATCATCTATCTTTGGTCGCCTAGAAAAATGTAGATTGGGAAGGTAGCATTGATGATAGAAGAAGTACAAGTGGAACAACTTTCTACTTGGGTGAGTGTTTGGTATCATGGTTGAGCAAGAAATGGTTATCGATATCTTTGTCCACAATAGAAGAAAAATGTATTGTAGCATCAACATGTTTCCCTTAGGTTCTTTGGATGAAACAAACCTTGCAGGATATACAAGTGAAGTATGATGATCCCATTTCAATACTCCGTGACAACACCAACACTATCATTATCTCCAAGAATCCAGTGATTCATTACAAGATGAAACAAATTCCGATCAAGTATCACTTTCTACAGGAATAGGCTATAGAGAAGAACATCAAGATAGAGTATATTGGGACAAAATAGAATATTGTGTATATCTTCACCAAACCTATTTAGAGGGAGACCTTTGAGTGTCTTCAATAGAAACTTGGAGTAGTTTATGAACCATAGTGATCCACATGGTATTGGACATAGTAAGACAGGGGGAGAGATGCAGAAGACTTGAAGAATATAAGTAAATAATCATTTGAATGTTTTCATATACATCATAGGTTTACACGAGGAAGCACCATAAAGAGAAAAAAAGAGGCTTGTAGATAGGGGGAGTATCCCCAATGAGAATTACCCTTTTCCATTAATGTCAAAGGGGGAGAGAAAGAACAAATACATGGAAATGGAGAGAAAGAAAAGACGCATGGATATAGGAGGAGAAATGGTCACATGGGGAGTGATGGTCATAAGGGGAGCATGAGAAGGAGCATGAGTGTTTCCATGCCATCAGTGTTTCCATCAATGCCAAAGGGGGAGATCATTGGACGACACAAGTAAGGATGACACAAGTAATCTATACATGAAATCCTAGCATAAAAGAACACCAAGGGGATTGAAGCAATAAATAACATTTACTCAGATAAGGAAGTTAACAACTACGCTAATTAACAATTTCAACAATCATCAAGGCACAAACCAACTAACAACCGACTTGTAACGTAAACTTTCATGGAGAGCAAGAATAAAAAATAATAATCATGCATTACAATAAAAACTCTCATTCATCACTTACATTAGTCAACACCATCTTCATCGGGAAGCACATGACCATATGCCAAGTTATCCTACTCGCTTATCGATCAATGCACGTAATGATCCAATCATAAGGAATCATGTTGCCACATTGCAACAAGATCATAGTAACCAAGGCACAAGCATAAACAATTTTTAAGCCTTCAATCATGACATAAGGTCCAACATGCCAGAAATCCAATTTGCACTATTATACCTTACGAAACTGGTAAACGAAGGCACTCAAATCAATCAAGCTAAATGAGATGCGGGGTAATTACACTGAATTGCGCAACAATCTACATGGATTTCTTGTTTTCTTACAAGGAAATTCTTAAGTGGATTCTTTCACGGGAGCACGGGATAAATGGATCTTATTAACAATTACCAACATAAGGACTATATCATAGCATATAGTAGCCAACCACAAGTCTAAACTTAAAACATACAAACATCATAAAGTAACAATTATACCTCTCCCTCAAGGGGGTTTTATTAAACAAATAAGATCAACTCTTTTTAGCTTCTCCAGTTCCATATAATGATCATGAACCCATAAACCTTAGCATGCAAAATTCTATCATCATTTTTGGAAAAAGACTACACAATTCAACTAGGAAGGTCCCCACTCCTTACCCAAGGATAATCTTTCCATGCCTTCATTTTTTTTATTACACATCTGCTTGTAGCATTAAGAAGAGTAAAATATCTCCTAAAATAATATTCTACCCTCACTAATCAACATGCCAGATTACATTGAGGTTACAACATTGGATTTATTTAATGATTTTAATTCATTAATATCCTTAAAATATTTAAAACCTTGCCATCCTTATAAATTTTACATCGGTAAAAACTTAGCACATTACCTCATTAAATCAAGGGTCCTCATTATATTCAGAAAACATCATCAATCAATCAAGATATATATATATATATATATATATATATATATATATAATGTATTCATTTCGAGAGTCACTAAGGCCCTACCCTACAACCATTCCATCCTTAAGTCAGACATAGAATAATTAATACTACAATCTGTTGCTTCATTAATTACAAACATTGGACTAGAAATGAACATATTAACCTTTCTAGATGCATTTTAATTGAGGAATTACATCAAGCCACAATACCACAATCAACAATTCAAAATCAACTAGCTCAAGTGAACCTAAACTCATATTAATCTGTTCCCTTATACTATCCCAATAAAGTGTTATCCCATAATATTTAATTAATCAAACTCAACTGNTTAGCATGCAAAATTCTATCATCATTTTTGGAAAAAGACTACACAATTCAACTAGGAAGGTCCCCACTCCTTACCCAAGGATAATCTTTCCATGCCTTCATTTTTTTTATTACACATCTGCTTGTAGCATTAAGAAGAGTAAAATATCTCCTAAAATAATATTCTACCCTCACTAATCAACATGCCAGATTACATTGAGGTTACAACATTGGATTTATTTAATGATTTTAATTCATTAATATCCTTAAAATATTTAAAACCTTGCCATCCTTATAAATTTTACATCGGTAAAAACTTAGCACATTACCTCATTAAATCAAGGGTCCTCATTATATTCAGAAAACATCATCAATCAATCAAGATATATATATATATATATATATATATATATATATATAATGTATTCATTTCGAGAGTCACTAAGGCCCTACCCTACAACCATTCCATCCTTAAGTCAGACATAGAATAATTAATACTACAATCTGTTGCTTCATTAATTACAAACATTGGACTAGAAATGAACATATTAACCTTTCTAGATGCATTTTAATTGAGGAATTACATCAAGCCACAATACCACAATCAACAATTCAAAATCAACTAGCTCAAGTGAACCTAAACTCATATTAATCTGTTCCCTTATACTATCCCAATAAAGTGTTATCCCATAATATTTAATTAATCAAACTCAACTGCCAATTCAAAAAAGACCTTTCCCCTTAAACTGTATAGGGTGTTAACACACTTCTCAATAGTAAAAATATAATTTCATTTCCTATTGATTAGAGTTCCACTGGGAATTTAAAAATAAAATAATTTAGAGTTTAGCAATATTACCATTCAACAATTTTTATCTGGATTATATCTAACCGATTAAGGATTTCCTCATGCATCATTCACCAATAAAATTATCGCAATATTTAATTCTGGATTTTTTACATAAATAAATGAAGTTAATATCATGATAGGCTTCAACTGACAACTCCAAGCAATAAAGGTGTAGGGCCACCGAAGGGATGTTGCCCACCAAGGTGAGTTCGTGGAGGGTGCTGAAGGGGCGAGTGGGGGAGATTTAGCAGAAGAAATACACATCCATTAAAGGAATTGGAAGAGGGGACAAGGAATCAGGAAGGTCACGTGGACATTCTCCAGGGCGAGCTATCCTGAAATCCGTCAACGTAATGATGCATTTGTCGATAAACCCAACACATCTAATGTGGAGAAGGAGAGGGGAAAGGGCATTGTCGATAATAAAGACAGGCCTGGGTGATATTTTTGGCAACACGCTCCATGGGAAGGTTTGTGGAAAACCGATAATGGCCAACTGACAAGATTGAGCGTGTAGGGTCGTGGAGGAGTCAGAAATTAACAGTCAAGAAAAATCAATGCTGCAACAATGAAATCTGTCAGCAACCACTTAAGGAGCACCCGCCACCACAACAGGGACAATGGTTGCAACAATACAATCCTAAAGAAAAACCCTAGATATAGTATACCCTGTGGCCTGTCAATCTGAAGGTTTTCGATCTTGAAATTGACGAACACGGAGGCCACAAGGAACCCAAAAATTGCTGAAATTTAAGTTGAGTAAGACATTGACCAACTCACCATAAGGAACAAGGAAACAAGGAGTAGCATGCCCAAGGCACCGAGGAGGGAGACCACCAGGGACACACTGGGTTTCTCTAAGGAAGGCACAACTCTCTACAAGTAGCGAGACTCAAGCCTACGCTAGAATCTCACCCCTGCTCAATCATGCGCACACCACACTTGTAGTGAAAAATTTAAGAAGAGAACTCATCTTGAAATGGAAAAGGAAACTGGGTTTTGTGGAGGGAAGAAGCAACTAAAGCAATTGAGTATGAACATGAGGTTAAACACACTTAAAAAGGGGAAAAATTCGGTGGTCAATAGAAAACGAGTAAGTCTTGAAGAGGTTAAAAGAAATCGAAGGTGCAATGGTAAAACTGTGGCCAAAAACAACGAAAAGCATGCAGGGTTCTCTAGGCGTGAATCTCAGAGGTGAACATGAAGACTTACCAACTGGCTCAAATAACTAAAAATCCAATGCTTAGGTAGAAAGACTTGAGAATCCCTAACATAACCAACACTCTAACCACCGAGAAAAATAACAATTCTATCACTAGCAAAACAGATCGATCAGGGAGTATTCTGAATAGTTTTCCTTAATCGAATGCCATTATAACTAAAAATTTGCAAAACCATTGGTTTCAATTAACATAGACAAACATAAGAAAGCAAACTCATGACAAGAATCGTTGTTCGACTACTGCTACCATGCAAGAGTAAATTAAATCACAATACAATAATAGTTTTACCCGAAATGCCATGGTCGACGATGATGAATATGAAGTCATTGTCTCACACTTGTGCTTCGACCTACTCCTCCTTGCTAACCATTGAGACCTCATCGGTACCTCCCAACCAACGCTAGGGGTACTTTTCTTCCCCCTGAGCCGCAAAGTGGACACACAGACACAATACTAGAGAATTCTAACTCCTAGCTCGCCTTGCAAGGTCGAGCTACCACTCGTTATCCGAGTTGGGTATCCCTACTCCCACAAGAAACTTTCAGCCAAGAATTAAATTTGGCAGCATAACCTTACGCATACCAGATGTGATCCCTACTCCTCCTCCGCCATCATTTTTATAGAGTTTTATTATTGATTAGTTTCCCATACCCTCAGTATATTTTTTTTATTAAATTTAATTAAGATAAACCTCCCTCGTACACATGTCACCCGATCCCTTAGTTGCACTAGAAATTAATTAATTAATTAATTCAAATTTTCCTAATTCCCTCACCCACCTAAAAGCTTTCCTAAAAATTCTCCTCAGTGTCCATTTATTCCCTTACATTTATTAAATGACTGATGCCTTACTTAAAGCCTAGATGAGTTCACAGATAGAAAGTTCCAAAGGCTATATTCCCTACTAAGTTAGACAGTCCCCTTTTTCTGTAACTTAACCCATTTCTTTAAGTTCCCCTTTTTACCTAAGTTTTATAGCAAGATTTTCCTCACCATTTCTATATTGCACAGAGGGCCTTTTTCCATTTCCCTATGCAGACTTATCATCCCCTTTTTGATGAATCTAGAGATAAAAGCATACATTTTTGCACACATACGCTCCCTAACTGCTATGCAAGATGCGTATACGCTTGCTGCTCCACTACAGCTCGCATATATCGGGATTTGTGCCAGAAAATATAAAATGAGGTCAGGTTTCCATGTCACGATAGAAGATCTCTGATCCTTGGCCTTCCATATACTGGAAACATTCTGTCTCAGCCCTTCAGTTGCATTCTGAAGACTATAAGAGCACAATTTCGAGTTATGGAAAAGAGAGAGAATGCATTCAACTTTGAGAGAAAAGTTACTCGGGAGAAATTACTTCATATTGAGTCTACATCCCTTTGTCCCTCAAGTCTGAACACAATGTTCAACCCCCAAGCTCTTCCCTTATTGTTGAGAGGACCTAATTTCCTCTTTCATATGAGCTTTCCTTTGGTGGAGGATTGAAGTGGTGGAGACCCAGTTGGAAGGAACTTGGTTTCTTGGTTTCGAACCGTGCCAACATGGAAGTTTGTAATGTTGACACTTCTGCTAATCAATTATTAATAGAAATACTCCTTTCCCGTCCTATTGATATCTTGCAAATATATGATTATTATCCATGGGCATGTTTGTAATGTTTATAAATGGATTATGTTATCTGATGTGCTAACCCATGTTATGTCATCACTATATTCTTACTTTTCTTGTTTGCTGAGAACTTCCACGAAGACTACTTCGATCTCACTTGTGTAGGGAGGTGATGGTGACGAGCTAGGTGGTACAAAAGTTGAACAAAACATACATGAGGTTACCTCACCTAGAGAGGAGGAGGACCCCTCCATGAAAAGAAAGATGACACCACCAAATCCCTCCTCCCGAAAGAAATCTAAGGCCACCTGGACCACGCTTAAAACTACCCTTACCCTAGATGACTTCGACTTCTTAATTGCCACGCTGAACGATGTTTCACTCGAGCTCACAGAAAAGAAAGAAGCAAATCAGGAGGCGCTCTTCAGCCGAATCAAAGACGAACTCAAAGAAGTACAATAGGCACTCTAGTCTAGCCAAGTAGTATCTACAACACCCTTAATAAGAGGACCATGAGGAACAGGCGATGATCCCACTCAATTGCACCAGATTGTTGATCAAGTCGAAGCTTGTGTTCGACGAGCTCAAGAAGACATAGCACAAGCCACCCAGGCTTTGATGCAAGCACAAAAAGCACTTCTAGAACAACAGAAGGAGGCAGAATGGGAAAACCTTGCCTTGAAAGTGCAGTGGGATGAGGAAAAGGCACATTTGCTAGCAGAGCAACTTGATGTTCAAGAAAGGATTCACAAAGCACTGCACTTTGTGAGAGTCATAGAGGTGAATATGGAAGACCGTCTCCCACAGCAGGTGACCCAACTGGAAGAAGTAATCCAACAACTCCAACAACGCATCATGGATCTAGAGCTCCGCATCATGCCCGAGACCCCTTAGGAAATAAGAGATCTAAGAGAGGCCACTGCTCGAAGCGCAGTTAGCCGATTAAAAACCTTTTCTTTGGAATGCAAGCAGCTGAGTTCTAGAAGCGCCCAGACTTATGAAACCCTCGCAGAGAATCCAGAATTGCAGACATTGGAGGCACAACACCAAGAAGCAAAGCAGCATGCAGAAACACTACAGGCACAGATAAAGACTTTGACCCCAGTTGAAAGAATGAAGAGGTTTGCAGAACAACGCACAACCCAACAACAAGTACATACATTGCAAAGTAAAGTGATGGAAGTCTCCCAATGACTTCAGCCAATCCAAGAAAGGGAATGCCAATTGTTCGTTGAACTTGAAAGCCATGAAGTTGAACTCGAACAGGGTACATATGATCCAATTATTTCCTAGGTGGTATTATCCATTTCACTAAGTGCACTTAATACATTCCTCTAATACACCATAGTGTATTAGATACATCACATGGATGCATCAAGGGATTAGTTTCTATTACTCATACAAATATAATGTAATAGAACCCTAAATTTAAGAAAAACCACCTTCCTTAATGTACTTAGGTCTTGACAATGTCAGACATTATTAATATCCATGGATGTGCTCACAAAGAAATTGTCGATAGTGGACATACTATACCACTCCCAATGAACAATTTACATGTGAATGGAATATTTACTTAGTATAATAGTTTGGATAATGTGGATGTAGGTTCTCGGCCTATTGCAATCACATATCAATGGAGCCCATAAACTAATGGTGAATAGAATTATATTTCATAGGCATAATACCATGACAAATGATGTGGGAAAAGAAAATAATGGCCACATATCCATGCTTTACCACCAAGGACAAGTGGCACTTGGTTATTTTTAATTTTAAAGTTGATTACAACATGAGGAGTTATGTAGAATCAAAATTGAGAAAGTTAGGAATCTAGCATCCTTCTCTCTAGAAAGCATGCCTTTAATTCTCCTTTTTGGTACCCTCTCAAAAAATATTAATGGTTTCATGCAAGATAATGCTTCCCTCTCATGGCCTACTAATTGCAATGGAAATCAAGAAAGAAAACAATCTATTGAATAGGATGAATGATTTGAGATATATGTAAAAATTATTAGAATATGGTGAAAAAATATGAAATGTAGGAAATCAAATTAGATTCCAAAATGAAATGTAGGTAGTTTTTCTACAGTTTTTTGAGTCCCAAACTTCCAGGGCTATTTTGAGGCCCCAAATGAATTTTTCTAGACATTCAGAGGGGCAGGGATTTCCAATGACATGTCCTAACCATACCCAAAAGTTGTAATCCTCTAATAATTCTTTCCAACGAGATATCATGTGCCCTAAATGGAGATCGCATGCAAAAGTTACGCCCTCGGGAATTGAGGCATCAACCATCCCCATCGAGGCCCACAAATCTTCTGGCGTTTCATCTTCTGGGTTTATGGATTTGGATGATTGGGATTTTCTCATTAATGATTTATGTTAAAAAGGCCTTTCAGGCCTCATTGTAAACATCTTCTTGCAAATGTGTGTGGTTGTCACATATATTCTTAGATATAAGCTACCAACATTATAGCGAGTTCATTTCAATTTGCATTTTCTCTTATAGTCTATGCATATTTCATTCTCTAATAGAAATTGAGTATTATTGTATCTCTATGTTTCTGTCCTATTTCTGTGTTTCATTTTGTTCCCTCATAAATCTGGATCATCCATGTATCTTGAGCCTGAGAAGGAACATTTATGGCTAGAGGCT